>JALBCR010001803.1:0-128771 GCA_030710515.1 Abscondita cerata | reverse complement strand
GAAAGTAGGAGGAATATCGCGGGTGGTCGAGTAGTAATGCTAAGAACGTAGTCAAATTTACTAGTCGGAAAACCGTTGGTCAAGGTGGTTAGAATCTTGGTCACGGCAGACACTTAAAAAATTATTTCGTGATGGGCATAGATCTACATACAAAATTCACGGTGGCTATATCTATCAGAAGTGGTAAATGAAATGAAGAAAGAAGAGTATCCATGAATCGAAAGGATATGGTTTATTTTAATTTATTCCGTGAACATTAAAAGAAAAATTCAAATTAGATACTCAAAAACGTCAACCTCTTGGTCCAAACATTTTTGAGTCCCTCTGTAAACGCTTTTAGTGGCTGTAAACTGTTTACCAGTGAAACTTCAGTTTGACATTTTAATCCTGATAACATATACAGCAATCGATTGTAGTTTATAAAATCACAGCCACTTTAAACTTATTTGAAAAATCATCAATATCTCTCTCTTTTACAGACCCGAACATTATAGTCTGTGTACACTAATCTGAACACTAATCAAATACCACATACAATCCCTACGTACTCAACAAAATACGCTAAAAACTAATACATCACAACGCAAACCGTAGGAATAAACTAATAGTCATAAATTGAATTGTTCGAACTTGGTGTCTAAGCGTTCAAATTTTCCAATAAAAGCTTTGAATTCAGAAGAATATTTCACATTATATTTATTCAACTTATGTAGCAACCAAAACCAAAGTAACACAAAAAATAACCTCGTCTACTCGGAGCACTTTAACATGCCGTTGAAGCAGAAATCTAAATCTGCAACCTCGCCATTTTCTTCGTTGTGAAAAATGTCCCGAATAACAAGTTTCGAACAAAATCTTTTGCACTAACGTTATTAATTGATCTTCTTACTACAATGTCTTGTCCGGGTCTGACTTAATTAATTTAAAAATTCAGAAGTGTTTGGCTCTTTGATTTAAACACAATAAAAAATGTACAACAGATAAAACGGTTTTCATGAAAATTTGTGGATTTTGTTTTCATGAAAACTTGTATAATGTTTGCATTAATTTGCGTTGAGTCATTCAGGGATTGACAGGAATTGTAGCTTCATTCAGCTTTAATATTATTATGTCTGATGAGAACATGTCTTTCTGGCCAATTTACCCTCATTGTTGTAAGGATGACAATGCTAATCTTCTTGGTCTTTGCATTCACATAGGAAGAATGCACAAAAATCTTGTATTAATCCATCAAGATAATCTGGAAGCGAGTGAGATAATTGAGGCCCTAGCGCAAAGACTTGGAAGTTTCAGCGCATCAATTCAATAATCTCACAGGATCTCACATGGAGCACGTCGATTAGCTGCTTTATTAGAGAAATATATTTCAAAATATAAGAAACAGTGTGGTTTCAAGTCAGCCAAAGATTTTAAGAGCAAGAATACTTGTCGACGTGTTCGGTGGATCTCAAACTCAATAATGAAAATGTTGAAGGAGTAATTTCGGACGCTATTTCTACCATTGACAGAAAGACATTTAGAGATTTGAAGTCAAAGCATCCCTGATCTTATCTTTTAATGCTTCCAGCTATTGAACCATACCGTGAAAACTACAATAGTTCTATTTTGAACGTGATAAGTTTAATTTCGTCATATCATGCTAATTCTCCCAGTGGATTTAATAGTTTTACACATCAACATCTGAGAGAACTAACGTAGAAGTCTAGCGGAAGAAATGGAGTTAAACTCTTAGGCGCTTTAGTTAAACTAATTCATCTGATGCTTAGTGGGGGTGTGAGTCCGTCTATTGTGCCAATCTTATATGGAGCCAAACTTTTGCTTTTGTTAATATGTAGAAAGTTAAGGGACCCCCTTGATAAATTTTTAAGACCTTTTTAATATGGTTTTGGTACACCGGGAGGTAGTACCACGAATACGTTCGATCCAGGACAATTTTTCACTTTAGTGAGCTATAATAAATGTACCAGAACTGAAGAAGTTTTTTGAATTGAAGCCTTTAATTTCTAATCTGGAGGGTGATAAATCGTCATGCTGCAATCTCTTTAGGATCAGCTAGAATCTATTCTAGATTAGAACCCAGCGGCCTCTCAAGATCTGACGGCAAAGGACCCGATGGAATTGTTTTAACCCTATGGACAAGATGCCTAAATCTTATTTGCATGTTCTTATGTACGTGAATCGGCATTGAAACCGAGAAGTGCTGCTGAAAAAGCTGCTAAATTGAAATCAACCGATTATCAAGGGATAATCAACCAAGGCTACTTCTTCGTTCCTATTTTGGTTGAGACGCTTTGAAGTTCGAGTACTGTGATCAGTTTCATTATAAATGATTTAGGAAGTCGTATTAGACTGTGCAAGAGTATGAAACTCTTATTCTTTTGAAGAGTTATTTTTACTATAGTTCTACTTTTATTTTTGTCTCATAACAGTAGTGTTTCTTCCGATAACAAAATAAAAGTATTTATTTGTTCTCTACACGTTTAAATAAAAGTTGTTTGTAACATAATTAAGCACAACTTTATTTTTTTTATTATGGCATTTTTCCTATTAACAATGCTTTTTAAGAATAATTTTTTTTCAACTTTTATTTTTCATCACATAGCAGTATGAACAAATTGTCAATGTTTATTTTTGTCTTTGTTTGTTATTTTCTTTTGGTTAATATTGGATATTTTTTTGTTTACTTTTTAACGTTGAGATTTTTTTCAAATGAATTTTCTGCTCGACAAAATACGATACCTTCTTTGGAAAATAAACTTTCACTGTATATTTATGTGTGTCATTTAATACATTTCCTTTTTATTTCAATATACCTTTATTTACTCACGTTTCAGTTGAGATCAAATCATCTCCAATCTGTAGTGACAATTCAGGTGCGTTGTGTTTGTATAATCTGATCTGCTTGTTAAAGAATATATCTCAAACCAGCAGCACAGCATGAGAGGTTTATCACTATTTCGAAAAAGCACCACATAATCTTAATAATAAAAATGATAAATCTTCTGAAAATATGAAATAATATAACTCGACGAAACTGTGCCAATTAATAGTTTTAGTTAATTACAGTAATAAATTTTTCTCAAGCATTAAGTCACATACCGAACAGAAAGTATGCATGTAACGTCTGAAACGTGTTGATTCCGATAATTGGCGTTCCATTGACTGCTTTCAGTTTTTTTCTCCATTAATTTATTTTATTGATTAGCACACCTTACAATATGCATTATAAAAACCTTTTTAAATGCAATAATCTGGTAAAACGCTTTTAAACGTATTGATTTTCCCCTCTGTTGTTTTGTTCTGTTAAAATTTTAGCAAACAATTGCGAATGTTTGAATTATTGATCTCCTTTGCAGATTCTCGTTAAAATATGCAAGTAAACGGAGAAAATCTTAATTTTTTACTGGACATATCGATAGAAATAATTATTTAATTTGTATTGATATCGTAAATTTGATATTTTTTTCAAATTAAATTAGCAATGAAAACATAATTTTTCCTTTATGTCTATTATACACAGTTTGCACCTATAACTTTCCATTTTTTTTTGCAATTGAATGCAAAAAGCTCGGACACGTCGATTTTGCTTTTGAGGGGGACACATTTTAAACTTTTTTTTCGACCCAACGGGGGTGAGCAACAACCCTAATATTTTAAATGGAAAGAGAAGTTGAGTGATATATCATTTGAAAGGGTACAAAATTGTCTTTCAATGATACCTTATTTGTTAATTTTTACGGTAATGGAAAACGGCTTTAAAGACATTAAGCCGATAGTTTTGGTATTAATAAAAATACAAATAAACTTTAATTATTACGAGTGAAAACAACTGCAATCATTAGTACATTCTATTCTTTGTTATTTTTAACGTTGCTTTGTAAAAAAGAGTAAACAAGCCGTTAAATTGATTTATTAAAACGTTACTTTAACAAATGTTGAAAATGTGACCCATTTGCTTAATGTCTTTCTAGCCGTTTTCGCATTAATAAAAATTTTATAAAATTCAACAAATAAGGTATCATTAGAAAGACAATTTTGTGCCCTTTCAAATTATATATCACTTGACTTCTCTTTCCATTTAAAATTTTAAGGTTGTTACTAACTCCCGCTAGGAGGTTCAAGGCGCAGGTCGAAAAATATGTTTAAAATGTGTCCTTTCAAAAGCAAAATTGACGTGTCCGAGCTTTTTTGGGTTCAATTAGAAAAAAAGTGAAAAGCTAGGTGCAAAATTTTCGTTTGACCACTGTGTATGTACCTGCAAGGCTTACACAGCTACAAAAAAAATATTTTTTCGGGTCTGGAGGTCTGAGGTCCAAAAAACCTCAGCAGTTCTAACATAACCTCAACAACCTCATACAAAATGTTATTTGAGTCCTGGGGTCAGACCATGTTTATTATATGTTTTTTTTGGTCACTGAATCCGAATCTGAGGTCCAAATAATCCCACCATGTCAGGGTTTCGACATAACCTCAAAACTTCCTAATTTTTTTTTTATGTTCTCTTTATTTTTGTCCGTGTTCCATCAATAATTTCTTCGTATAAGTTGCAAATATTATCGTTTTTTGCGAAGATGTCACTTCATGTTTGGAACAAACGTAACAAAAATTGTCATGATTCGCATGACAATCATGTGATTGCGAAACTTCTTCGATCCGCTTTCTTGTAGCATTAAATTCCACATTAGCCAAGTCACCAACTAATGTGCAAATGCGGTCTTTTTATGACGACGCCTGCGTGCCCGCTTTCTCACTCTGACCAGCCGCCGATACTGAGGATCCGACTCTCTGCATGGTAAAATGCTTGCGTGCGCCTGTCATGATGGCATGAAAGACGCATCACAGGCACACTCCGTTGCCCGCCGTCACCACAAGGAGGTGCCCTGGATGCAGACACACGTCGTAAGTCAGATGAATAAATTTCGCGAGTTTCTTTGCAAATCAAAATCCTGACGAGCTGGAGTTTTTTAGACAACGGATTCGGATTCAACGACCCCAAAAACATATGGTAAACATGGTCGAACCCCCGGACTCGAAAAAAAATGTTATGAAGTTTTTGAGGTTATGTCGAAACCCTGACATGCTGGAGTTTTTTGGACTTCGGATTCGGATTCAGCGACCAAAAAACATATAATAAACATGGTCTGATCCCCGAACTCGAATAAAATTTTGTATGATGTTTTTTGAGGTTATGTCAGATCCCTGACGTGCTGGGTTTTTGGACCTCGGATTCGATTCAGGGACCCCGAAAACATATAGTGAACATGGTTTGACCTCCAGACCCGAAAAAATATTTTTTTGTGTGGCTGTGTTATCAAAGTAGTTTATTCTTATAATTGAACGTATTAAATACTTTTGAAAATCATTTTTTTTCTACACGGTATAATTATGATGAATAATGGTACAGGTAGATTATTAATTCTACACATTTTTTTTTTAAATTTAGTAGTTATTGTCCAAATCAATTAAAAAAATTTGAATGTACCTGGAGGAATTATTTAGACGTGAAATAAAAACCGATCTTGAAACTGAATTTAAAAAAAACAGTTAGTATTTTATTTTCTTTTTCATAAACAAATATTTTTTATTTTTTATTCTGATTTTACGTGAAAATTACGGAACTTTATGTATAAGAGTATTATTCATATAGTGATACTTTTCAAGATATCGATTTTTAAACATTTCCTTCGGTCAATATTGGCCTTCAAATATTTGACGGTTTTTAGGTTATTCTTTGAAATAACAAACTCAAATTTTATTCCCACTTAGGACGATAACGACCCTAACTGTCCATGGTTTAAAAACTGACATCGGTTATACAGGGTATGAGAAAAAGAGGGTCAAATTTTGTAATCGAAAACGATGAACAACTTTATAAAATCAAATGACAAATCCTTCATATTTTTTCCATATCGATGTAGAATTAAATTATTTAAATTGGATATTTTTTCCTCTATATCCTTATTTTAACCTGTCCACGAACTAGTTTTTTTTCCTCAAATAAAAAAAAATTTTGTTCGATACCAACTTAGTAGTACTACTTTTAATCTGATCATGACTAATCAATGTGCTACATATATAGCCAACGCAG
This sequence comes from Abscondita cerata, assembly GCA_030710515.1. Taxonomy (NCBI): domain Eukaryota; kingdom Metazoa; phylum Arthropoda; class Insecta; order Coleoptera; family Lampyridae; genus Abscondita; species Abscondita cerata. The sequence goes on along the minus strand of JALBCR010001803.1, from coordinate 122,683 downwards.
TTGCAATATTTGCAAAAGAATTCCCTATCAAAGTTGTATCGGATTGAGGGAAGAGAATTTCAAACTTTTAATAGAAAATAAAAAAACCTGGACTGTAACAATTGCCGTTCTGCCAGATCTCTACGCAGTAACTCCGTTCTTGCAGATAAATCCACGGATATATTAAATAACAGTCTTTTAAATCAAATTAGACTATTGAGAAAACTTTTAGCAGCCTCCCAACAAAAAATAGCCGAAGATATTTTCGAAATTCGCAATTCACAAGACGAGCTAAAGTAGGATCTTATGTCTGAAATTAATACTATGAAACTGGAAGTAGCAGTATGTAATGATTTTATTTTATCTCACCAAACAAAACTACATCAACACATGTATAGGCAAAGTGACTTCCGACATAGATGACAAAAATAAAGATCTGCAATCGGATTTAACAACTTCTCCCTCAATTTTGAAGATGTCGCTCTATTACAGTTTTCCGGGCAAAGAAAGTTGAGGTAATTAATATTAATGAACATTATAACATCGCTTTTGATAGAACTCCAAGACAAATTAAAACCAGCGTAATGTGAAAAAAGAGTTGTCTCAAAGAATCGCAACTACTGAAAAGAATTTAAAATTTGCTATATGCTTTTGAAATTCTACGTTTTACGGCACTTAAAAATTTCGTGGTGCCATTTGAAAAAATCAAGTTATCCTTGAATTTTAGAGTACAATTTAAATAATTGATTACTCAAAATTTAGCAAGGTTGGAAAGGTGAACAACTAGCTTTAGTTAGCACGTGTAATGCATCTTAAAGCTGCAAAATCGCAGTTTAATAAATTTCGAGATAATTTTTTCGAAACGTTATTTTTTCCGGAAAAAGTGAAATAACGCAAAATTCGTCCATTTTAGACGCCATGTATGTTACATAAAGTCACGTTACAAATTTGCAATCAAAATTAGGTAGTTCTATTTAAAACATAACTTTGTATGTCGCGCTTTTATAGAAGATCCTGTATAAACGAAAATAATTTTAATATATAGTACTCATCGATTTGCACAACTTTTATTAAAAAGTTTTTTCTAAACCCGAAATCCGAAAATTCGCTCATGCTCGCACTGATGGCCCACCGTGTATATACTCCAAAGTTAAACACATAATTTCTCCATTGCAACATGGTTTTGTACAAAAACGTTCGACAGGTACTAATTTAGCATGTTTTCACCAATTTGTAGCCGAAATGATAGACAAGAAATGGCAATGATATACCAGGTGTCTACTCTCAAAGGCGAACATAGGTAATTAACAAGTATATTTAATTTTTAGTTAGGTTTATTAACATTTGTTCTATGTATAATAAAATGACAAGTAACAAGCAAGTAATAAAAATATTTTTTATTTAAAATTCGAAAAACAATAGTAGCACAACAAATTATAATAAATATTCAAATAATCCCTCCTTTCTAGTTAAGCAATACCCTAGTCTGTTGTAGAAACAATTTCTCACGTTAGTCAACTGTCTGTTGGTAATTAATGCACATTCTGCAACGATTTCCGCTCTCAAAGAATTAATATCTGGGTGGCGTCTTTTATAAATTTTATTTTTAACGTATTTCCACAAGTAGAAGTTGCAAGGTGCTAAATCAGGAGATCTTGATGGCCAATTTATAGCACCACCTCTGCCAATCCAATGATTTGGCAATGAATAGTCTAAAAAATTTTAACATGCAAACCAAAGTGCGCGGGACAGCCATCTTGTTGGAACCCGATCTCCTGATTTTCTCTTCCAACGCAGGTCCTACCTTTGTTACTAAAAGATATAAATACTTTTCAGAATTTAAATTTCCTTCAATTTCAAATGGGCCGATAATATTATTATTATTAAAAATCCCAACCCAGATATTAATTTTTTGGGGATACTGAGTTCTGGTGGAAATATCGCGTGTTTTGAACGTTTGGTTCGTTATTTAAAGTAAAAGTAGCCTTGTCGGTGAAACACACTGACAACAAAAGTCGGCGATCATTGTTCACGCGCTCTTGCTTCTGTTTCTACTCTACTGTGTATTGTTATTTTTTAATTTTTTCTAGTCATTTTCACTTTTTTTTTAGTTTTAGTTTCATTTTGTTCAAATTTTTCATCTAATTCTATTTATTTTTCTCTTATACTATTAAGATTCCATGTTGTTATTCTCCATATATTACTTTTTCGTTTATTGATTGCATATTATTGTCTGTTGCAGTGTCCGTTTCCGATTTAAACATCAATTTGTTTTTCTCTGTCAGTTTTTTGCTGTTAGTTTCCGTTCCTTTGGTGTTTCATATCTTATTCCATTTATTTTTAATCGTTCATAACCTATTTTTACCGTATTTCACTTCTCCTTTCCTTTTCTTGCTTTCTTTATAATTTCAGCTTCAATCTTTTGTTCCTTTTTCGTTAAATCGCTATGAATAAATATCGGTTTTTTCCTAATTTGCATTTCTTTTTTAAAACCGTGATTTTGTCTTCAAATGAGCCACCAATGTAGTCCTTTTTCCCTATATACGATGCCTTTTACCTTTAAATCTATGTTAGCTTCCAGTACCTGCTCTTCTTCTTCTTTCCATTCGACATTTTTTATAATTATATTATCTTGTCGAGCCTATCTACTTCTTTCTTCCAAACTTTCTTCAATTTCTAGTATTTGTTTTCGTAACATTTTTCTCTCCGCATGCCATTGTTCTTTCTTATTTTTCGTATCTTGTTTTAGGTCTATTACTTGTTCTCTTAATTTAGTAATATCATTCTTGAATTCTTCTCTCATCTCCTAAACATCTTTTCTGAGCTCGTAAATAGTATAAACTAATAATGCCAAGAGGTGGAAGTACAGGTGCTTCCATCTGTAAACACTACTTGTATTTAGACTTTGTAGTAATGTTCACAATTGGTCAGTTTTAAACTAGTTTGTAAATCTATCTGCAAACCTTGGGATCGCGGAAAAATTTCCATAATATTAAAATGTAAATCGATATTATGATAAAGTTGGATGTGTAGGAGAAGAAAAATTCTTTCCTTCTTTACATAAAACGTATTTGAGCACCTATCTTTTTTAATTTTTATCAAAATGTGACTTACGACATATAAAAAAGCTTTTCACAGGACATAATTTAAAGTACGTTCTCTCCGCTACTCTTTCTGATTTAAAAGATAGTATTTATAAATCCTTGATAATGAGATCACGTGTCCTTTATTTAACAATATCTTCCATTATACACTCACCGGCAAAAAGGCGGAACACTACCAAAATTAGTTTTTTTTATTATTCATTTTACTGCCATTTATATTTCATTATGGAAATTGTAATTTTACGCTTTTTGACATCCATATCTGAGCTCATGTTTTCATTTTTCGAAGAAGTAGTGCTGTTACACTTCTTTTGTAATTTCTCATTGTTTAAAAAAAATTAATTTGGAAATTAAATCAAGAAGGTGTTTTAATTATTCAATGACAATTTCTTGTGTTGTTAAACGGGTATCAATACCTTTAAGCAGCGAAAGCGTTACCCGAGCGATGGCTTTAGTTGAAGATGGCATTAGGTATGCGGCCAAAATAATTGAAGCCCCCCTTACAGTGGTTCACCGAGCTATCAGACGATTCCTAGAGACGAATTCATATTTGAGAAGACCAGGATCGGGTCGAAGAAGAGTAACAAAGAATCGAGATGACCGTTTGTTGATACTCAGTATTTTGAGGATCGCTTTCTAAATGCTGTGATTGCTAGAAATCGACTGCTGGAAGTGTGTCAAGTGAATATAAGTGAAAGAACAATTAGAAGACGTCTTCAGGCAGTTGACTTGGATTGCTATAGAGCCGCAAAGGATCAAGGTTTACCGCAGATCATCGCAGGCATCGGCTAGAATTTGCAAGGCAACACCAAGCTTGAACTCTTGACAAGTGGAGACAAGTTCTCTTTTCAGATGAGTTCAGGTTTTGTGTTTCTTCTCAGGATGGGCGTAAGAGAGTATTAAGGAGGCTTGGAGAACGTTTTCTCCCATGTGCAATGATTCCAGTAGAGCTTTTTCATGGGGGGTCTATTATGGTATGGGCTGGCATTTTTTTTGACAACCATACTGAACTGGTCCTTATAGAGAATGGATCTCTGCCTGCAAGGTGATGCATTGCGGAGGTCCTAGATCCACATGTTATACATTTCCGGAACCAATTAGGTGAACAGTTTATTTTAATGCAAGATAATGCTCCGGCACATGTAGCACAGTGAGTAGTTCAACACTTAAATGAAGCTTGCGTTAACCAAATGGTTTAGCCCGCGCGTAACCCAGACTTGAACTCCATTGATCATGCCTGAGACATGCTGCAAAAAAGAATCAAATGTCGTCCAGTAGTACCAGACAGTTTGAACGCTCTTAGGATAGCACTGGTAGAAGGATGGAATAAAATCCCGCAAGAGAGTATCAAAAATTTCGTTGTAAGCATATCGAGAAGAACGGAAGCTGTGATTCAAGCTCGTGGCGGAAAGACGAGATTGATTCTTGTTCAAAAATGTTATTTGTTCGATTTAAGTCGTTTTTTTCTGTCAATAAATATGCAAGTTTCGGTTTTGGTGTAAATTGATTTTTTATGTTTCGATGATGTTTCTTTCATTATTGTTGATGTCAGATCTGGATGACTGATGAACATTGATACTCATTACATATCATACAGAAATATAATTATTATTTTTTCTGCAAGTACAATACAGATTTTTTATGAAAATAACAGTGTTCCGCTTTTTTGCCGGTGAGTGTGTTAATTAACAATGGTATATACGAAACAAAAGTTATTGTAAGTCACATTTTTTTAAACTTTCACTTAAACTGTTGCGTTTTGGTGCTCTGTGATTTGTCTTCAACATTCAAACAATCATAACCTAATAAAAGTTTTATAAGGTTTAGTAAAACGCTTAGATGTTTCATTACCTGCGATTTTTCAACTTCTCATCAATATTAACCTTGGTTCTTTGTTTATGTAAATAAACTTCAACGTATTTTTTTATTTTTCTATTGCGAGTTTGTTATTAATTTCCATCGTCATCATAATTTCCATAAAACATTAGAAAGAATTTGTACGCACGTTAAGTACCGGGAAGTTTTTAATTTCGCCTTATAATATACAATGCTATAAATTTTTAGTGTAGGAAGGCTTGGTAGGATAACCTCCGTTTAAAATTCCAGGTTACTTGTTTCTACAACTCCTATTTCCTGAAACGTTTACGGGATAAAGTTTATGGTGCGTCTTTAAGCGCGTGGCTTAAACAATTTGCGTTTGAAAGAGGTCTTTCAGTAAATCTACTGCAATTAAGTTAGTTCGCTTCATTTTCATGTAAATGAGTTTCTTGACTTAATAGATCTTTACCTCCGTTTATTGAATTTTTAATAAATATATTTTTTTTTTCAGTATATTATTCGCAGACATCGTTGGCTTCACGGTCCTAGCATCGCAGTGTACCGCTCAAGAATTGGTGAGACTTTTGAACGAGTTGTTTGGAAGATTCGACCAATTGGCGAACGTAAGTTTATACTTTTTCTTATAATAAACTGCATTTATTCTAAGATGTAAAAGAATGTGTGATCTCATACGATAGGTGTTTACGGTTACTGATTTATGGTGAGATATTTTCGCAAACAGGTTGTAGGTGTTTGCTTAGCACTAACATCTGCATTATTGTCTCTTTTTACAGCTTCGTTTTAATGAAGTAAATATTTATGTGCCATTAATTTTGTTAAATACTACGGCTGTAGTTTGTTTTATAATGTAATGTCTTTTCTCTATGTGTTTTACCTAAAAATGGAAGTACACGGTTAAAGCTGTTAAAATTTATTCAAGTTATGTTTATGGTGTCGTTTGCGGATAGTCTTTTTACAGCGTAATTGTCTTTTGTCATTGCAACATTTTAAAGCATTAGTCGTAAGCTTGCAATATTTTCAACTTGATTCTGAAAAGTTATTATTTTGCAATCACCTGAAACTAGAATACAATCTATTATAAACATAAATGAACCGTTTGCATCGGTTTTTCTATATACACTTTCGAGTGTGCAGAAGAACAAGGGCCACATTCCTTAATCCAACTCTACAAGACCCACTACTACAGATTGCAAGACAATTGAAACAAAATGCCATATACCAAATATTTATAAGCATTACACTCAAGACGGGGTCTTTTACCCGCTTTCTCGATATAAGTGGCGCACTCGCTCCCTTGAACAGGTTTCAATACTGGATAAAGAAAATTGCATTTTAGAAAAAAAATAGTCCAAATAATACTTATGGATATTAAACATCCAAAAACTTTTCTTTCATAACTTTTTTTGTGTAATTTAATCTTAAAGGTATTGTTAAAAAGTCATGTGAGATCAGCACGATAAACAGAAGTTTAATAATCTTTTCAAGTTTGATTAATTGTAACATTTATGATGGATAACATAAAAAAATTTTCAGAAAACTCGTACTCATCATCTCAGCGATTTATTGATAAAACCTAAAAGTCTGAGAAAATGTATACCATCTATCGCAAATGAATGTGTACATACTTACATAAAGATGAAACAGAATACAATCAATCAACATGGTTCAACAATCCGACATTACCAGAAGGGTATGTAAATTCCGATTCTCATTACCTGAAACAAAACTACATATATGTGCAGCACAACAATGAAAATGCAAAAGCTTTGTCAAAACGAACCAATCTATCATTGATCACGGATCTCGGGCACCGGATTTATTAAAGTTTCAATCACCTATATGGTAGGAGATGATTTAGGCCCATTCGTACCATCTCCGCTTAAAGTTAACTTCGGTTTAATTTTGTAGTCGATAATTGTTGTCATAATTGTATTCTTAGAAATTAACCCTTAGAAAGAAATTTCTACCATGTCATCATGTGTTTCCTAAGTTGGAAATATTTAGTCAGAACAGCAGGTTGGGTGGTTAACGTATAGTCAACGTGTCCAAAACTTGAGTAATGGATAACCACGATGTACGAAACGAAAATCCAATCGGTTGTTTATCAGAGCAATTGGAACAACCTAATAATTACAGAAATTTTATTACAATTTGGCAGAATAAGTTAATCCATAATTGCAACTAAGAGACAGATAAATTTGAAAATATTTATTTTTCTTTCTTACAAATTATCACCTGTATTCATAAAAATATACTAAAACCTTCTTAAAACTGGTTTTAGTAAATTTTTAGCTAACACATGCTTTAGGCTTATTAAACGTTTTAACTTTTGTTTATTCTTAAACGCTTTGTAAACGATCCTTAACAAACATAGGTTCCAAATACCGATTCTAGTGAGTTTAGTGGAATTGGGTTGCAAACTTGGTGATATTTGAAGTATTTCGTACGTTTAGAGGTTAAAATGACCTTTGTAGAGATTCAGCAGGTTGTTTGTAGATGGCGTCCATGTCAAAATTCTATTACTCAACTAAAAGTGCGTTCTTTTACCCAACTGAATTGAACAATTCTTTGGGATCTGAGTATTTCACCTCATCTGAATAAAAAACTAAAAAGTAGAATTTCAGGCAAACACCATAGTTGTAGTTAAACGCATTTAACGTTCGTTCGTCCGAGTATTATAGTGTGTCTTTTATCGATTCACTAGAAGGTTAAAAGCCGGTCTACAGACCGGCAGACGACTTGATTGAGAACTCATATAGCAGTGTTAATAAAAATATCCTTTCATATAAATAAGTATATGAAAAGTCAGTTTTTTTACGACTACACCTTTTCAGGTATTTTTGAAAAAAATTTGTCATGCATATTTAAAACCGTCTTGGTCAGCCAATTTAAAATTAGACGTCGTTCGGCCGGGGACATGCCCAAGAAATCTAGCTATCACAACTTGAGGTCAGGCACACTCCCACACTGTGTATAGAAGGAGAACACCAGGAGAATTAACTCAATTATTTATAAGGATAAGGATTTTGGAAAAAATTTTGTCATGCATATTTGAAACCGTCTTGGTCAGCCGGTCATTTTAAGGTATCACTCGATGGGTGGTCTTATTTAAAAACTAATAACGTGTGGCTTTTAGGCAATTGCAAAATGAACTTAATGTATTTACCTATTAACATAAAGCATATAGAATAAGCGAAATTGTGCAAGCAGCGGCATGCAGCTGAAATTTTTCGAGCGCGCTGAAAAACTTTGATAGTGTTCTATTTGTCGCTTCACCTCGTTTCGCTGAACCTGGATATATTAGGTATTAACTTTCTTCCCAAAAGTGATTCGCTATAAAATGTAAAAATGTTTTTGATCATTTCCATGGCATTCCGAATTTTTGGTAGATTCAGTTTGTCTAAAGAACAATGAAATAACGAAACTTTATATTCTTTGCTAAATGTCGCTTATATCCCACCGATCACTTCTGGGCATCATTTATTTTTTTAACATTTTTTAAACGTTTGCTGCTTCTTAGGTTTGTGTTGTTATTCATAAAGTCTGGTCTTGCAAAATATTTTTGCAGATCTTTGGTTTGAAAAATTTTGACTTTAATCTTTTCAACATAGCTTAGCATTGAATAAATAATAAATGATTTAGTAGGTAGAAACTATTGAAAAATACTATTTTAGATATGGAAATGAATCCATGGTAGAATGGTTGTAACGGAAATGGTAAACGGTGTCGGTTGGTAGGTTACAGTTATTACAATTTTTTCTTTCAAAAAATTACATTTATTATAACAATTTCAAAAACAACCTTTTTTTACGTAAAATTGTTTTAATCATTTATTTTTTTGTCATTTTTTATTATGAGCGAAGAGGAAAGTACGCGGGGAGGAAAGTAAACGGGGAAGAAAGTTTCCGGGGAAAAATGTTAGTAAATCAAAAATATAATAGAATAAAGAGATAGTAAACCTACTAATGGAGAAACGGATAAATAAGACAGGGGATAAAAATTATCGTTGTGCTTCAGATATTTCTCAAGTCATTAAGCCATATCACAGCTTTATTCGTTAAATTATGCACGTTTGAAAACCACCTTCAAACTTTGTTAATGGGTAAACTACAATATGTCTAATGAATCACAACGTGGATTTGATATCGCAGGTCATTTAAACAACATCGAGTTGAATGGTCTGGTTGTATGTGATTAACTTTAGGGCAAATTTTTATTTTTTGATTAAAATTTTGCAGCTTTATTATTAAATTTTCAACAAAGTGTTTGTTGAAAACATCAATTCCTGGCAATATTTTTTTGTATTCTTCAACTTAACAAAAGCCTTACCAGACAGGACTTCAAGATTTAAGTCTTTTAGAGGGGGTTCTCCATATCTTTCCAAATGATAAATTTTTATTAAAATGACATTTACCCCATTCCTTCTTTAGTGCAACTTTTCTGCGAATATTTGGTGGAATGATATGACAATGAACAGAATACCAATAAGAGGAGTAGATTTAATTGCGTCACTCACTATGCACATATATTTTTTAACAGGACCACAATATTTTGCTGTAGTATAAACGAATGCCAATCTCTTTACGTCCGCTACCAAAGTACTTTTTGAACGGCAACGTTTCTTACTTTCATTTTTGTTTGACTTTTTAAAATTATGGTTTAAAATTATGATTTAATTTTGTATTGCTAAATATAATAGGCATTAAGCTTCTTACTTTTTTTCTATTGTATAAATGAAAACAAGAAACTTCTGCTTTTTAGAATTGCGACATACTCGCTATTTTTTTAAATTATCTTCCATAGTACCTAAGCAAATCATCATATAGTTTTCTTTCAATTACCGGAAAATTTTTATGTTGAATGAAATTACCATGTCATCGGCGTAGACAAACTTTTGAGAAATTATAAAAACAAAGATCAGCAGTATATACAGCGTGTCCAAGATAAGGATGAACAGAATGGGGATCTCGGAAACCGTGAGAGATACAGAGTCGGTTAAATTTAGAAAAAGTTGCCAATTAGAGGGGTCAACATTTTGCTGTTGAGAAACTCGCTGAGTTCGGCTTACTTTTGGAGATATTCAAATAAAACCGAAATTGTGCTATTTTGTTTTCATTCTATTCTGAAGTTATTTGAAAAGTTACCAAAAAACTGAATGCACTTTGTCATTTCCACTCTTTTGCTCTACAATATGGCATTCACGAATTTTTACTACAACGTTTCGTTTCAAAGAAACCATCATCAACACTTTATTTTTTCTTATGCCACTCAATAAAAGTACACTTTGTATAAGAAAGCATTTTTCATTACAAATTCAACGATGTACTACACAGTTATTCGTGATTTTATTGAAAATATAACGTTTTATTAAATTTCTAATCTTTTGGTCTAGTGTGCGGTGAATGAAACCATGGCAACGATAAAATGAAGTCGAATTAGCAATCGATATCATTTCTTTCATTGTTAATTCTGACAGAATCTATTTGAATGCCAAAGTAGTATCAGTTTAGCAACGTTTTTCAGTGTAGGTCATATTTTACAATGGAGCAAGTAATGTTTCCAAATGAAGAGGAATTTGATATGCTGTCCTGCTACATTACATGCCGGAGAAATTCTGTAGAAGCCGAACACGTGTATTTGATCAAGTACCCGGAACGGAGGCAACCAGGAAAGTCCATATTTAGGCGTTTGGTGTCCAATCTAAAAGAATACGGTTCATTCAAACAACCCGTACTGTCTTTCTATTTGCAGCAATTATTTTAACGCACGCTACATTAAAATTATTTGAAATTTACGTGTTCCATTGTAAAATATGACCTACACTGAAAGACGTTGCTAAACTGATACTACTATGTCAATCGTATCGATTCTGTCAGAACTAACAATAGACTTCATTTTTTCGCTGCCATGTTTCATTCAGCGCACACTAGACTAAAAAGATTAGAAATTTACTAAAACGTTATTTTTTCTCAATAAAATCACGAATAACCATATTGTGTAGTACATCGTTGAATTCGTAATGAAAAATGCTTTCATATACGGTGTGTACTTTTTTTGAGTTCTATAAGAAAAAATAAAGTTAATGATGGTTTCTTCGAAACGAAACTTTGTAGTAAAAATTCGTGAACGCCATCTTGTAGAGTAGAAAGAGTGGCAATGACAATGTGCATTCAGTTTTTTTGGCAACTTTTCGAATAACTTTAGAATATAATAAAAACGAAATGGCACAATTTCGGTTTTTTTTTAATATCTCCGGAAGTAAGATGAACTCAGCGAGTTTCTCAACAGCAAAATGTTGACCTCTCGAGTGGGCAACTTTTTCCAAATTTAACCGACTCTGTATCTCTCACGGTTTCCGAAATCCTCATGCTGCTCGTCCTTATCTATACTATGTTCATTGCTCCACGAGAGTTTAAAAGATGAACCGCCTTCTTGTACAGTTGTATACCGCACTTAAGTATACACCTCTGATGAGCTCATAATAAGAGCGAAATGCGCATTAGGTGTTCTTTCGTTGCGTGTGTGCTACTGGACAAGAAATACTTGGCTTGCTATCGACACGCATGTTTAGGCATTTAAAGTTATTGTTCCTGATAACGATAATGCACTTTAAACGTTCACAGTCGTTACAGTTATCTGTTGGCATTTCTTAATAGTCTTTATTTATCTCAAAGCGAAGTTCAGCAATAAAACCCACTACCTGATCTACCATTTAAATCTTGAATTAAAAAAAATGAACACATTTACGTTCTACTTACAAACTACTACAAAAAAAAATTGATTTCAGTTTGCTATAAAAAAAAAACAAATAAATTACTGTGACACATATTTTGCTACAAATTCACTTTTCAACTGATTGACTTTAGTAAATAATTGTTTATTGGCCGTTTAAAACTACATAAATTAAGTTGTTTAGGAACAGTATTAACTATAGTATTAAATTACTATCAAAAACAGGTAGCACCATCTGCAATCGAATTAATAGATGTTTTATAGTTGGTCCCACTTTTAACTTGGTTTTGTTTTTTTATCTTTTTCCAAATTTTGCATTTTTGTTTCACTTTGTAAGATTCTAGGAATGGAATTTGAAGTTCAATTTATAACAGTGAAGATCTATGTTGAAAAATCGTTTGGTACCATACGTTTAGACTAGAGTACTGATCATCTTCCATATTTTATTTGGATTGTAAACGCCTAAATGAAATTTTATTAAATATTTTCATTTAAAGGTCTTGGTGCGCAAATAATAGTCTAAATATATAATCATTGTATAAGCAGTATATTGTTGGCGAGTTTAACAATTGACTGCTTATACTACATGTTTAATAAACTGTTTCCAATTTCGTAGTAAATGGTCTTTTTCAAAGCTTGAGAACTTTAAATAATAATACAAGACATAAATACAGTTGTAATGAATATTTTAACATTATAATCTGGTAGATAATTTTATGGCATTTATTTTTTAAATATGATTTCCGGCATGTGTTCGCCGCGGCTACGAGTTACATAGTTCACTCAATTTCTCACTACTTTTTCCAATAAATTTGGCCATATGGCGTCAATGGTGGCTTGAATATTGGCTTCCAACCCTTCAAGAGTTGCTGGTTTGTCGGCGTAAATCAATGGCTTAACATAGCCCCATAAAAAGTAATCGAGAGACGTTAAGTCGCACGAACGAGACGGTCAGTTAACAAGACCACTTCTCTTCGGTACGCACTTTTATTTGTCTTGTTGATGGTTTTGAATCAAGAAGAAGAAAAATAGTGCGAAAACGATCCATAACTGCACGAATTACTTGCTCACTAGGCCGATTATATTGACCGTAAAATGTACGAAGTGCTCTATGAACTTCGCGAACAGATTTATTTTTTTCAAAGTAAATTTCCACAATTTGCAGGTGTTGTTCTGGCGTTAAACGATTCATGATGAATTGCCAAACCTTACTCAACAGAAATGTCAACACAGTTTGATATTCTTAACTGTCAAACCATAGACAACAACCATTGAAACTTCTCATGCAGCTAAAACACCCATTATAATAATTTTATTATATCGGGTGATTCATTTAGAGGTACTTTTTATGATAGGTATTTAATTGCAGATCGCGCATGCGTCGGGTCAACTGGTATTCTTCCTCAGTAGTGTTTGACATTTTACAATAGAAAGATTAGTCCGTACAGCGCCTACAGCCTGTAGAAAAATCGGTATGTTACTGTGAATGGTGATCGTTATCGCGCCATGATAACAGACTATTTGATACATAACATTGAAGCCCGTGATCTCGACGAAATTTGGTTCATACGGCCCGTGAAACCATGGCTTTACTGCGAGAACGATTCGGTGCACAGATCATATCACGCTTTGTACCAGTGAATTGGCCGGGTAGATCATGAGACATAACACCTCCTGACTTTTTCCTTTGGAGCTATGTAAACTCTAAAGGATACATGGATAAGCCGGCTACGATTGAGGCATTGAGGGCAATATTACTCGAGAACATTGGAACTTCAGAATGGACCATGTTAACCTTAGTTACAGCCAAACTTTGAAAGCAAACGTCTTTAAGAAATAATTGTAAATCATTGTTCTTTTGTATGATAATAAATATTACAAAATAAAATTGTTTTTGTTCATTTATTTTTTAATTAAAAAAAATACTCCTAAATGTCTAAATGAATCACCCATTACAACCCAAACTGAATTGAAAAAATTTAGAATTGCACTCTAAGTTCACTCTATTAGACAAAATTTTTCCCATTTATCAAATTAACAATGCCGTGAGAAAAAATACTTTATTAAGTTCCATAATCAATTGTGGCAAATAATTAGAATAAAGCAGCTCAGATTGTATCCATTAAACAAAGAGTTTCATTTATTTAACCTAACGTAAAAGATGTAGTAGATGTCAACGTAACTAAAACTCCAAATAATTCACTATTGAACGTGTTGATTTAAATTATTTAACATCGACATCTGCATTACGTTTTTAATGCAATACACCAATGAATTAGAGATACATTCGTTATTTTAGAAAACCGTGACCTCTGTGCTGCTGGATAATTATAGTATGATTCGTTCAGTTCGTTAACGAACTATTTGATTTGGTGTTGAATAATACTGATGGTAAATGAACCAAATAAAACATCCTTAAATTTCTACTTCGCAGCAAATAAACATATAATGCAAATACTTAACGTTAAATGTTATGCTAGTGAGATTTATAATTAATATAATTATTTATGAATCCAACAACTCGCATTTAGGTATTAGTGTATGTCGTTAACTGATATTTATTTAAACCTCAAGAACTCATTATTCAACAACCTGCGGAAAACTTCGCAACGTAATGTTTTAATTATACTATAGGTTTATTTTATATCTTTTTCGGCGGAAATCTGGTAGCATGGACTAGATTATAAATGGGCCTAAAACGTATAAACGTCAAATGAACTCCGAGAAAGAGGCGTAAACAGTAATCTCTAGTTGCTTATTCAATGCAAATTCACGTTTAACAACTTGATATTCAAAATTGCCTGGCTTTTAGCTTATCAAAATGTGGAAAATAAATTAACCTTTTTTAAATGTTAGTACATATATTCCTAAAGTATTTTTTTGTATTTACATATAATTTATAAAGTCACTTATGAAAATAATATTCACCAGTGATGGTAATGTTTTTAACAATTGCAAGGAAATTACAACAAAAGCTAAGGAAATTTTTTGATGGTTCTGATTTTATCGCTACCTTATTTCTTCATTTAATTTCCTACCCTGCATTGACTTTCTATAGTACAAATATTTTATTCAAACATGTTTTTTTCTAAAATAATTAATATAGACAAGTTTTCATTTTATTCTGTTTTGCTCAAAATTTAAATACACCATGCTCGTAAAATGTTGACACAGGCATAACCATTGGTGGCGATGATATTACTAAAGCACATAAAATATTCTGCTCTACACGTTGACATGAATATTTTCATAAAATATTCAAATAGTAAGGTAATGTTATTCGTTGAAAGTCTACATCAACTTCTCTTTACTAAGAAAAGTTTGTCTTCTTGTATACGTCGGGTTTAAACTATCAATATTACCTCAAATTCCTCTAGTGATGATAGCGAATCCTATAAGATATCGATGTTTAAAGCGATCAACGGGTTTATTCAAGTATTAAAACTGATAAGAAAATAGGGTTGAATACAAAATCATTTATCCTTGCCATTTTTAAAATTAGAGATTATTGTGGGACTGATTTGACAAATGTGAAATCACCCGCAATTTCGAAGAGCTTATTGCAAATGATTGTGGATTTTTCATTTTAATTCAATTAATCATCATCTCGGGAGGTATATATTTTTGTTATCAAAGTCTAGGATGAAGGTAACTGCTTTTTAATTAGTTATGTTAAAGATAAAATATGTAACACTTCAATGTTGCGGCCGATTTGCTCTACATCCCTTATAAAGAGGTGAATAATTATGAGACGATGTCAACGATGTAGCTGTTTTAATTTTTTACAGCACGATGTTTCAATCGTACCAGTGGCGCGCGTATTGGCACGTCACAGGCTATTTATCAAGAAAAAAATAGGATGCCGCAGATTTCTAAAAATAAAAAATATTTTTTATTTCTTTATTCAACTGTGAAGGAAAAAGCCTCTTTTGACTTTTTATCGTACGACGTACCGTTTTAGAGTAATATCTACTAACATCTATTACAGAAAAAACTTTTAAAAATCAAGGGTTTCATTCAAGGGCAAAAACAAATATTTTACTAAACCTACAATTTTACCAACAAAAATTTAAAAAATTAAATATTACCTTAAGCCGTTTTGGATAAATCTAATTTTTACTGTTTTTTTTTTAAATTAAACTTGAACACGCTATAGATCGGTAACGAAGCGTTTGCGGACTTATGTTTATAGGAACTTTTTTGTATAAAATGACCTGGGCAATCACTCCTTTAACATTGTCGCATCTTTTTTTAAACACTCTGTATATTGTATATTAAATAATATACAGGGTGTCACAAGCAAGCGTGGGTCTTCAATAACTCATTTGCGGTTGGAGATATCGAAAATGTTTCAAATAAAAGTTCCACCAATTCAACTTCTATACCATAAAATTATTTTCGAATATACAGGGTGTCGCGTTTTTCCTGTACGCAACCTAACTTAATTTTTTTAAATGGAATGCCCCATTTATTATTGCTTTATTAGATTTCTCGCTTAATTTAAAGGCCACTTCGTTAACCATACATTATGGCTGAAATGCACCGTTCCTCAGAAAATTAGCGCTAAAGGAAGAAAAATGCCGTTTCGGTACCCTGCGCCATTTTTCATATCTCCGAAACAAAAGAACTTAGAGGAATGCGGTTTTCACAGATCGCTTCTAAGAGAAATGACCTACCATTTGCACTATTTACACAAACATGTTTCTGTTAAATTCATTCAAAGCTACCGCTTCAAAAATAAATTGTT
This sequence comes from Abscondita cerata, assembly GCA_030710515.1. Classification (NCBI taxonomy): domain Eukaryota; kingdom Metazoa; phylum Arthropoda; class Insecta; order Coleoptera; family Lampyridae; genus Abscondita; species Abscondita cerata. The sequence continues at coordinate 106,282 of JALBCR010001803.1, read as the reverse complement.
TCAAACCGGCAAAACTTGTTTTTTTCAAATAGAACACTATTATTTTTTTCAGCCCATCATATGCAGAATTTTATTTCCTTTCGTCTGATATAAGGTTGTTGCTATCAGTTCCTAACAGTTTTTGAGAAAATTGCAGTTATATTCTAAATTTTAATTGAATCGGATCATCATGTACGCCTTGGTCGGTGATTAGCTTTTGTTTTCTACAATGTCATATTTGTGAACTTCATAAGGTGTTTAGTAAAGTTTCATTGTATCGTTGTGTTTGTTTCATTGTAACTTTGTGTTCATTTTCCGAACTGTTCCGCTATGGCGTTGAATAAAGAAGAAATGATAGATATGGTTCTTATTCTTGGGGAATGTGAGAGAAATCCCCTCTTGGCATCGAGGGTGTATGCCCAGCGTTATCCAAATAGACGACATCCTAGAGTGGAATCGTTCAGCAGGGTTCTGGAGCGGTTTCTTACTAGAGGATCAGTGGAGTCTGGAAAAGAAACTACGCCAAGACGGTCTGTACAGATGAAAATGAGTTCCGTGTTTTGGCGTCTGTGGTGGAAAATCCGAATGTCAGTCAAAGAGACATCGCCCGAGAAACCGAAATTGGTAGAATGTCTGTACAAAGAGTCCTGAAACAGCATAAGTACCATCCGTACCACGTTCAGCTACATCAGGAACTACTTCCAAGGGATTTTGCAGCAAGAACGGAATTTTGTCAGTGGGCCATCGAAAGAATAGCCGAAGACGAAGACTTCTTCAAATATGTCCTGTTTACTGACGAGTCTACCTTTCACAAAAATGGTTTTGTAAACAGGCATAACTTCCATTATTACGATACGGCAAATCCTCCTAACTTCCGGACGTTTTCTCAATACCGATGGTCACTGAATGTGTGGGGAGGTGTTTTGGTGATCGTGTTTTCGGACCGTACTTTTTGATGGACACTTAACAGGAAGGGCCTATTTGCAGTTCCTGCAAAATGGTTTCCAAGAAATGTTGGAGGATGTTCCTTTAGAATTTCTTCGACGTATGTGGCTACAACAAGACGGTGCCCCATCTCATTGCACCCAAGAAATTCGGAACTACTTAAATGCGAATTTCCCAAACCGCTGGATAGGAAGAGGAGGGGCAATTAACTGGCCCGCTAGGTCGCCTGATCTCACAAAATGTGACTTCTTTTTGTGGGGATTCGTTAAAAACAAAGTGTACACCTTTTCACCTACCACTGCCGAAGATATGCGGGAGAGGATAACTAACGCTTTCAGAGAAATTACCCTGGACATTCTGGTCAACGTTGACAATAACTTCAAACGTCGAATGAGGATGTGTATTCAAGAAAATGGCAGACATTTCGAGCAGCTTTTGTAAAAGTTAAACATCAAGAACTGGCCTGAGGCAAAGTCACTGCTCTGTGTGGACATCTTGAAAATTATTTTTGTGATTTAAAACGTCTGAACTAAAATACAACACTCTGGTTTTTCAATTGAAATAGTTTTCATTCCTAAGGTAGAAAACAAAAGCGGAAAAGCAGCTAATCACCGACCAGGGCGCACGCGATGATCCGATTTAATTAAAATTTAGAATATAACTTCAATTTTCTCAAAAACTGTTAGGAACTGATAGCAACAACCTTATATCAGACGAAAGGAAATAAGATTCTGCATATGATGGGCTGAAAAAAATAATAGTGTTCTATTTGAAAAAAACAAGTTTTGCCGGTTTGAAACAATTTATTTTTGAAGCGGTAGCTTTGAATGAATTTAACAGAAACATGTTTGTGTAAATAGTGCTAATGGTAGGTCATTTCTCTTAGAAGCGATCTGTGAAAACCGCATTCCCCTAAGTTCTTTTGTTTCGGAGATATGAAAAATGGCGCAGGGTACCGAAACGGCATTTTTCTTCCTTTAGCGCTAATTTTCTGAGGAACGGTGCATTTCAGCCATAATGTATGGTTAACGAAGTGGCCTTTAAATTAAGCGAGAAATCTAATAAAGCAATAATAAATGGGGCATTCCATTTAAAAAAATTAAGTTAGGTTGCGTACAGGAAAAACGCGACACCCTGTATATTCGAAAATAATTTTATGGTATAGAGAAGTTGAATTGGTGGAACTTTTATTTGAAACATTTTTTGATATCTCCAACCGCAAATGAGTTATTGAAGACCCACGCTTGCTTGTGACACCCTGTATAATATATTAAACTACAAGTTACAGAAATCATATTTTCCAGCACAAATTTGAGGCCAATGGAGGAACGAATGAGTAACTTATATTTTTGTATATTTTATCTATTTTATACAGTGTGTCTATTTAAGTTGAAACCACATGGAAATTTTTTTATTATTGGTTTTTTGAAAAAAAGTTTTTCACGATAAGAAGTTCTACATGGCCAAATCTTAAAATGCAATATGCAACCATCAGATATCAAGTACAGTTGTTTTTTACAATGTTATGATGAAAAATTATTTTGAATTAAAAGTTATATCCATATATGAAATTACAGCCATTTAGAATGAAGATTTAGGCTTGGTGATTATTTACGTTTTACATTATACATATTTGCAGTTATAAATTTCAATACCGTAAACTGGGGTAACTTTGTGACAGATTAAACATTTTTTGTCGATTACAAAATTATATTTTATAAATATGAAACATCTGATACATTACAAATGAAGCTTCATCATTTGGCTACTAATCTAACCCATATTAGGAAACCTAACATTTGACAGAAAAGAATTATTCACAAAAATATGTATCACAATTGGATCCCACTCAATGGGGTGACTTTTGTGACACCTGCTACTTTTCATGCAAACACAAAATCAACGTTTAGCTGGATGAGTTTATGACAAATAATGGTCTAAAACTATGTTCTTCCTAATTGGACCGTCACAAAGTCACTTCCTAAACGGACATCATATAAAAATGTGTGTCACAAAGTGTTCCCCCAAAAAATACCACTAAACGTGCAAAAATTCTTTATTTAACGAATTTCGCGGCAGATACATTGTGTTACACCAAGTCACCTGGCTGTTCCAAAGCCACCCCAGTTTACAGGTACTGAAGTTTTTCCTCTTATCTGTTAAAAATATTATAACCTTTTCATTTGTTAATGTTAATTTTTAGTAGGTACTTAAAAAGTGTTTAATTTCTAGCAGTAAAGGTTATTGACACAAAAAAATTTGAAAATGTTGTGAAAGTGAATTTCCTATATGTTGCCAACTTAAGTACACATACTGTATAGAAATGGCTTCGCAAACAGACAGTGTTGTTAAAATCAACTAAGTCATTCGATTTTAATAATGTTACTTTTTTCCTTGTATACAGTGTGAGTCACAACCGCTGTAAAGTAACCTTATGGTTAAACGCAATTTATTTCTAAAATATTTTTTAATATACAGAGTGATTTATACAAAAATGACTTACCAAAGTTATATTTTTTCTTATGGAACACCCTGTATTTAAACACGATTTTGGATTGTAGTTGAGACATAAACCAGACTTTTATAAAGGTTTCCTATACCTAAACTCAGAACCTATTGTCCTACATCCCCATGTTGCAAAAGGATTTACGAATCCGTTTAGCCTTAAAGTTACTTTTCCGCGGTCGTGACTTACCCTGTATATATAAAAGATTTTTCTGTAAGTATTAATAAAATACCGTAAAATATATATCAGATAAGACTTGAAGCACACATATTTTTTAAATATAAAATAGTGTTAGTTCACGTTCACTTCAATCATCATGCATTAACTGTGATAACTTTACAGTTAAATAATTAGTTCTTTTTAGAAGAGGGCTACCAAAACTCACTGGTCCCTCTGAGGGGGTCTTCCTCAAGGAATAAAATTTTTTGTGGTTGTGGTGAGAGTATAAAAATTGCTGCATTTGTTCTGAATTTGGTTTTTTGTCCCGGACGATGATATACCTCTTGCTATTACCGACAATTTATGGTAATTTCGGGGAACTGGAATAATAACACGGTTTGAAAGCACCGCTATTATTAATAAGAAAAAAATATAACAGAATGTTTTTTTATTTATTTTTAGAATTTTTGTTACAGTATGTTATTAACTTATGAAATGTATTAAATTAACGGTCGTATATAAAAGCTACATTTCAAAACATGGAATATCGAAGCACAAAGTACCACATTGAAACAAAACGTTTTCCGGGATTGAACCGTCTTGAAATGGTAATCGTAGTTGCCAACGTTTTGGTATTATCGTAACTCCCAGAAACTTAAAAGAAAAGAGTCAGGTAATCAACTTGTCAACCAAGCGAGATTCTATACTGAAAGAAGTCTGGGAAATTAGGAAACTATCTCCCATTGGTTCGAATTTGAAAGATCGTTAACTCCACGATAGGAATTTACAAGTTCGAAACCGCAATGACGATTGAATCTGTTGGGGTACTTTATGATTTGTATAATACTTTCTTTGATTTTCGTATTGACGAAGAAAAATTTGGCAATCAAAGCGGATTTATCAAAATCTATTTTGTGAACAGTGTCAGTCACGACAAACTTCGAAACGTGTTTTTGCTTAATACATCGGTATATATTTGGAAGTATGTGTAGTAATAGAGCGACCTATGCGCACTAAATCGCGTAAATAGGGATATACACCTTTGGGAAGAAAAAGATTTGTAACTGTTGATCTGTTCTTAAGGAATCTATTCTCACGTTTCTTATCGTTTGTTTTTGTTTTTGCATTCAGGATCGTATTTCACTATTTAAAATTTATATTTGGAACACGTACGGTAAATATAATTCTGATAAATACACACAATTAATATAACACGTTATGATTTATATCAACTCGCATTCAATGACAATTCGCAACTGAACTCAACAACTACATGACTATGCTTTTATATTTGTAGAATAATATTGTAGAAGACACTCGAATATTCGGAAAAATGATACCTACTTTTATTTTCGTAACTGCAGTGGCGTAACACTATGGTGTTGAGATGAAAGTAGATTTAGCTGTCAGATGTAGATAGAGTTATGTAAACAAATCTTAAACATTTTTACGACTAGAGGTTTATAATTACTGCTGTCACGACTTTTTCTATATTTAAAAAATGGACATCCAAAAGTCTTACAGTAGAGGGTTCTTGCCTTCGGTTACCTTCTCTAGAGTGACAAGGCTAGAGTAAGGATAAATTTTGTTGAGGTATTTACGAGGATATATTGAAAAATTCTTAGCCTACTATAGAACCAAACAAAATTTCAATGTCAAAATATTTTATTACTCAACATATTCTCCTCTTAATTGGATACATTTATTACAGCGAACCTGCAACGTCTCTAGACCTTTCAAAAAAATTTTTCTTCTTGCTCTGCAAACCAGACCTCCACAGCTTCTATTACCTCCTTGTTGGAAGAAAATGTACGACCTTTTAAACTTTTTTTCAGTTGAGGAAAGAGGTGATAGTCGGACGGAGCCAAATCGGGTGAATAAGGGGGGTGTTCTAGTAATTCAAACCCTAAATCACGAATTTTTTGCATGGCAACATGAGATTTGTGAGCAGGGGCATTGTCCTGCAAAAACAAAACACCTTTGGATAGCTTTCCGCGTCTTTTCTCTTTAATATTTTCCCCATGAGTGGTCAGTAATGTTGGATAGTAATCTCCAGTTATTGTTCTACCCTTATCCAAAAAGTCAATCATGATTACTCCATGGCAATCCCAAAAACTGAAGCAAGAACTTTTCCAGCAGATTTTGGACACGAAACTTCTTAGGTCTTGGAGAACCAGAGTGTCGCCATTCCATCGATTGTTGCTTTGTTTCTGGATCGTAGAAATGTACCCAAGTCTCATCCATAGTAACAATTCGGTTTAAGAAGTCTACATCGTTTTCAAATCGAGCACAGATCGAACGCGATGCTTCTACCCTTGCACGATTTTGGTCAACATTCAAACATTTGGGGATCCATTTTGCAGCAATTTTTCTCATGTCCAAATTGACGTGAACCATATGATAAACGCGTTCGTATGAAATATTCAGTTCTTTAGATATCCGTTTTAGCCCAAGTCGACGGTCTGATAAAATCATGTCATGAACTGCATCGATATTTTCGGGGACTGACACAGAAACTGGCCTTCCCGATCGGTCATCATCTTCAATGGAAAATTTACCTCTTTTGAAGCTTGCATTCCAATTTTTGACGGTCGCATACGAAGGACATTGATCATCAAGGGTATTAAGCATATCTTCGTAAATCTGCTTACCTATTAACCCTTTTAAATACAGGTACTTGATGATGGCTCGATACTCCAATTTTTCGATTTTCACAATTTCGGGGACATCTTTTTCATTTAATTTATTGCGTGACTCTGGTTTACTTTTTGACGTCAAACTTTACACTGACACTTCTGATTAGTTATTGTTCGTTGCTATGGTAACGCAATATTTTGTTTATGCAAGGAACTGGTCTAGGCTAACTAGATATCAATACATCCTCGTATCACCTTATTATTATTAAATTAATCTTATTACGACAAGCATTTTTTTCATTCAATCAACTTTGAAAGATAATTAAAACGAACTAAAGTCGTTATTGCTAAAAACTGGCCTACTAAATTTTCTTCCGTTATCAAAATTTCACGATGTATTCCAAGCTATTCAATTTATTGTTTCTGTTATAACAAACATTTTAAACTCGGTTTAGTTTCCTGCAGGAATTCGCATTATTATTCAAGCTTTTGTGACAAATCACATTGGATGCATGTAGCTACTGTGTGCTATTGTACAAATTCTAAAGAAAACATCAATTTAACGTGCTTTATCTACCGTACGTTCGTTTTAAGCATATTGAAATTTATAACGGCAGTCACTACTATTGATTTAAAGACCAAAAATAATTTTTTAAATAAATGTGTATGTTATTTGACGAAACATTGCTAAAGAAAAATATGACAGAAACAAACGAGCCATGTATGGATCGGTAATTCTTCAGAAGTACTTTCCAGCTTATAATTTGACATTTCCCTGAAATAATCTCGACGATGTTTTATTACTTTATAAAGGGAAGAAGACGATAGATTAACGTCGTAATTCTTTCGTCTTTTTCAAATGAAATGCCCGCCCTTTTTGTGAACGAAGGTTAATTATCCGTATGATGGGTTACTAATAACGTTAGCATTTGCATCAGCATGCATCACGTTTATTACGTAAGTTTAAATAGTGTTTTCGTATTCAATCTCACATGGGCAATGTAAAATTTTATTGATGTGATGATTTCGGTTTAAATTACTTAAGAATTTATGCATGTACGCATTTTAAGTTATATTTTGAACTTTGCTTTATATAAAGAATTTTGCCAGTGCTCGTTTTCAGTTGTAGGTATCTTTTTAACTTTTAGAAAGCTGAAATTTTACACTTGACCTTTTCATAAAATATTTCTTAACGGAAGTTGACATTTAAAGTTTCTGTTAATTGTAAAGTAAAGCATCGGATGAAGTGTTCAAAATACATTTTCGAGATGATTCGGAACACTTTTTGAGAATTGTTAACGTATTTATTGTTTCAGGAATTACAACAGAAATTTTTAGTGTATCTCGAAAGTCATAATTTGAGATTTTGTATTTAGTAAGGAAGACTGTTGATTTATGGACATAAAATGAGCAAGGAAAAGTGGAATTTCACTTTACTAATTGATATCTGTTAGCAAAATATTATTGACTACTAAAAAACAGTGCGGATATTTGTTCATCATTCGATAATTTTTAAAAAAATTTTATACGATTTGTTTTTTTATATAAAAAAAATTGTTTTTTCCGAAATCGTCACTAAAGTACAAAAAAATCGGCAGTAAAGTAATTCATTATACGACGATTTTTAAGTTCACATTTTCGCCGGTAGAGATGTTTATTTATTTATTCGTATGGTACATTTTAAATATTGTATTGTGATGTAAGTGTTATGTATGGTGCCCCAGAAGATCAGTAAAAAACATGTATAGTGTGCTGACGAAATCGTGTGCAATTGTAGATTGGTTCATCTTGGCAAAGCATTTGCTTTAAGGTTTAGGAAAACCACTAATACCTAAACATGTCAACCCTTACCCACCTTAGTATTCATATGTAATAATATTAATTAATTGTGTAAACATTATAGAAGGTAAATAAGAACATAAAATATAACAGCACGGCCATTGCATGACGACATATAATGGAGCGGTCCAAGCGCCAGTCACGACAATGACGAAAAAAATAGTAGGTTAAAGAAATAGCAAAACAAAATAATGGAAAAACAGATAGTCAGGATAAGAATACAAAATATTGCTGAACTTCAGATGTCCTTCAGATTCGTAAGCCATAATATAGCTTCATCCGTTAAATTATGAATGTTTGGAAACCCTCCTTTAATGTGTCTTTCTTGATAGCACAATGACAACAATTGCGACAATCTTTTCCATTTAATGGCATACATTTTTGGGTATAGAAGTAAGATTATATTCCTTCTATGTGGAGACCGAGAAACAAAACTACCGGTCTTACGTTGAAACATCGTTCTGTCGGACGGTAGAAATCTAGCTTATGTAATAAAAAAATTCCACTACATGAGCTCAAGCTTGTCTCATTCCGTAATTTGATTTGACGTTTACCCTTTATTAACAATTGATTGGACTAACCTTCTACCACCGAAGTTGACTTTCTCTCGCCATTATGTTTAAGATTTAAAATGTTACCATCTACTGAAAGAGTAGTCGAAACCTCCTTAGAAATGACCAATAAACCTAGCATTTGGTTTGTCGAATAATTTTGCAACATTGGATTGTACATTTCGAACTTTGTACCTGTGTATGTGGAATGTGTGGAAGACTAAGGGTAACTCATTTTTGATACATTTCATTTGATACTATTTCACTTTTCACAATTCTGTTGTCATCTTTAACTTTTTTTCTCTTGTACAGAACTCATATTTTGAATCTTATCTTCTAAAAGTTATTGTTAAACTTTTTTGCCTACATTTTCATTATGTGATTTTGAGGTTGGAGTACTATTATGCTTTAGACTACAATTAGAGTGTTTATAGATGCCATACTTTTTCTCCTTTTTTAATTACAGTGTCTTATTCTGTTTGTTTTCTAGGATTAGGTATATTCTTTTCGAAAGTTCATTGTTTCTATATCTTTTATCTTTCGATCATGTTCTTGTGTTCTAACCTTTTCGTCATGTTCTCATTCGTTTTACTATATTTTCTACCTTACATTAATTTCTAGTTATTACTTTTTGGATTTTAAGCTTTCCTATTTTTTGTCTCAATTTCGTTTTGTCGTTACATGTCTACGGTTCCTTCCTCTAATCCTCCCCTTTAACCAGGGAAGGATTTTTATATATTATTTACTAATACTCTGCTTCCGGATTGTATAGTCTAATAAGGATTGGTTCACTTAGTCGATTATACATAGATCAAAACTAGACTTTTGAAAACGAGGATGTTGAAGAACGAAAGGATTTCTTTGATGCCCCTATTTGTTTCGGTAGTGCTGGACAGCTAATATCTTGCTTCGCATGTGTAGATATTTCTTGTCGGCGAGGGAATTTTTGCTCCACATAGGGTTTTATGTCGTGTTTGGATAGCGTCACTACATTTTTGCTTTTTGTTGTTCAATGCCAAGTAGTCGTTCTAATGTCTTGGGCCGTCCAGACAGTGCCACCAGCTTTCGATCCTGTGGCGAACAGGAACAGCGAACAGTAGTGTGTTTTTTTTTGTATTCTCAAATTTTCTGTTTTGTAGAGTTACCAATTTCTTCCAGGCAATTTTTATCGAGCTTTGATCGTCGTTTTATTTATACATGGTGGTGCTTTGGAAAACGGTTCATAGCGATTTACCATTGTGAACTGGTTTTTTTCGAATTCCTGCTCGCCCTTTCAAGTGATTTTGGTATCAAAACGTAGCTAAAATTATTGCGCATAGCGCTCGCTATCAGAAACCAGCTGAATTATACGGTCGTTTTGAAAATTCATCAATAAAAATTAGTAATATTTCATGTTTATTTTTGTAACCTTTCTATTAATTTAGTTCTAATATCATTCGAAGCTGTTCCTTGAGAGTAAAGCTTTTTATTTGCTTATTAATGACTTTCCTTTCAGCCTTATTGTCAAAACGTAGGAATGTTGATTGTTTAGACAACCCATTAATATTTTTCTTTCATTATCAAAACTTATTTTTATTTTTATTGACAAATTTTTGAAAACGATTCAACGACGCAACAGCTATAAGTACTAATTTTAGGTTCATTTTGGTACCAAAACCATTAACCTATGACCTGTTTTTAAAAGCAACACGCTGTATAAGCTTCCCAGGTGAGTTTTCTATCTAAGTAAATTTCAAGATATTTCCTGCAATTCTACTTCTATACTTTTTATCATTAGGAGTCTACTTCAATTTTTCGCTCTTAAATGAATCTTACTTCTTTATCTTTGTCTTCACACAATTGTTTTGTTTTTAATCCACATCTTATGAAATACGATATGTAGCCAAAAGGGCTGTTAACCTACACATATTTTTCAAATTTTTGAAATATTTTGAAAAATATTTATTTTACATATTTTTTGTTTCAAATAAACAATTATTTTTGACCTGTTAAGTAATTACTGAGATATAACAATGGCGTGACACTAATATAATTGTAACAATATCTCCAATAATATCAATTTTACAAAAAAAGTTGAGGTAGAAAAGTTGTTGAAAATTCTATTGTCTATAGCTTTTGTTTGAACCATTTTTGTCTAAAACGCAATTTTATTTTCACTTATCGGGCGATGTGTAGTTCTGCGGTAAACGCTTGTTTTAAATGTATCCGGATACAACCCTCTTTATCTACATGGTCTAGTGCCGTTAGGTCATGTACCAACATCTATCAATAGGAGTGAAATCATAGAGGATGGAACATGCTTGCGGGCAGCTTTTTTGACTAGTCCACGGTACCTACGAATCTTGTCTACTTTAGAGTAATCGGTGCAATGATCTAATACTTATGTTGTCAAAGGTTGCTTATAATGAAGATCAAATGAAAATGAACATTGAAGAGAAAACTAAAATTTTTTAAAGAAAAATGTGAATTTAAGTAGGGAACTGCTCACGAACTCTTCTGCCTCTACACAGTACCTGTGTATGGATTGACGTTTAAACATTTCAAAAAAAAAATGAAGGAGAAACTAAAAATGGAATGGATTTTTGTTTGATATACAACTTCACTAGGTATAATTCGTTATGTTTGATTCTGTCTCATAGACAGTCTTCAAATCTACTATGAATTTTTTTATTTTTTTTACAGACGGTTCTTGAGTGGTTTTCCGCCAGCAGGTTGTTGTGTTGTATTGTGTCAAAAAGTAAATTAATTGGTTTATTTTCTATTTTTTGAAGACTTAAGCTTTCTGTAAAAGAGTCAATAGATTCTTCAACATTTTTATATGTAATAATTCGTTTAATCACCAGGAAAGGAGGTTTTATTTCTCAGCCTCGTCATCGTTGTTCAGTGGCACCCTTGAAAGTGTGTTCTTAAATCTACTTCCATTGTCTTCGTATTCCTCCTTTGAAGTTTTAAAGAAGTCCCATAGGCCCATGATAGCTCTTATAACTTATAATACCAAGAACATCTTAAAACAAACAAACATCTTCCAACATCTTTAAACCCTTTAAGTCAGTAAATTAAAAATTCAACGTTTGTAGTCACATTTCGTAAAGAAATTGCTCCTTGCACAGTTTAAAGTTTTATAGTCGAGAGTTGTTTGTGCAATTAACGTTAACATTAGTTTACCAAACAACTCGTTTGAAGCTAATTGAAAGTAATTTAACACTCGAGAATAATGTATACTGAAGTAGGTGTTTTAAGCAGTTTTATGATGCGAGTAGGATGTGAAAATAATTTTACACGCTTCTTGCCAAACAGTTACGTTCTTGAAGTGTTACTATATGATTATTCATGTATTTTAATGCATTTGATTGCACCATATAGAAAGCATTTCTACTTTTAATTTCATTTGCCCGTAAAGTTTTAGAATTTTTTATGAAAAAAATAATAATTTTACTAGTGGGAGTCGTTTTTTAGATTTATGTAGCAATTGTAGATTAATTTTATAGACGTTAGAGTAGTAATAGGATACTGAAGATACTTTATTCCCAAATAAGTTTTATGGAAATTACAAAACATTTCTTGGAACATTTTTTGTTTGTCTATCTTTTTCATTTAAATTTTTATCACTACTTCAATCTCTATTAAAATTATTTATATGGAATTGGTTTTCTTGAAAATAATATTTTTATTTATGGTACAATGCAGCGAGAAAACATAGCAATTTAAATATGAAATAATATGGAAGTAAGGTAGGTGTAAAGTAGAAGTTACATTTTTTTATTTGTTACTAATTGTGAACGTAATATTTATTCAAACTGTCACATGACGTTGAAAAGTCATTTTTACTGACTGGAATCACACTGGACTTTAAATTGGCAGCAGACCAGTTATGAATTCAACAAGTTAGTAGAGAAATTTGAAATTTGGAAAAATTAGTAGCGTTTTTAACATTTACACATTTTTATTTCTTTGTTTCAAACAAATTAAAATTAAATGTACAGTTAAATTTTGCTAATGCATGGCTAAATCCAAACATTTCTGAAGTGGAAGTGAATTCTCTCGTCATTGGACAATTAATTGTAGAACGTCTCGAAGTGGAAGCCACATTTGTGGAAGCCTCCATTTGTTGAGTTACGTTTCTTCATTTTTGTATTGATAGAATCATCTACATAATCTTCCACAATTGCACTGGATTTCCATCTTCCGGCACCTTTTAGTGTCAAAATATCTTACTTGATAAATGCATATTTGAACAGTGAACAGTCTTACAAGAAATCTACACTTGAATTAAGATATTATCTTAATTTAAAATCCTATATTTTTGACTAAAAACGCCAATGGCTCACTTGAAGATTGAACTACTTAAATGTGTTGTCTTCATTGAACACTTTCTTAGTAGGTTTTAGGTATACGAATAGAGAATTACAAATTATTTTAGTTTTATTTATGTAAAAAGTATCGAAAGTGCATTGGAATATTTATATGAAAATTTGGTTCTTCAGCTGGACCTCTAGTTATGGTAGAAGTTGGAGAATCGGAAAAATGAGCAGCCGTTTCAGTTGCCCTGTTTTCGAAAATTTCCGACAAACGATGAGGATCGGATTCCTAGAGGAGAATATTTAGTTAACTAATCACCAGAAGTCTATATTTCATTTGTACTACGAGTATACCTTACAAATTCATCTTCGTAATTTTATTTTTAGCTAGTTCTTGGTTTGAAAACAACACATCAATGTATCCATATCTTTGATATGGCGTGAATAATTAGTTGTGGGTTTCTATAGCTTCTAAATTATTATCTGTATCATCCATTATTTTATTGATATAATTATAATTACAAACAGCCCTTACGTTTGTTACCACATCAACTACTTGCTGATCATCTGACTAAGCTGTACTCAATGATGGAAATCTTCAAACCCGCGGATATCAAGAAGTTAATGATTTAATTAAGATGAATCGTTCTCAGGGGAAAACGCGTTATCTTGTAATAAGCACGACAGTTTCTTGTAGTGAGAAGGTTTTGTCTAAACTTTAACATATGTGCATAATTAAAACAAAATAATAGTATAAAGTCAAATTTATTACTGATTATTATTAACATTTTCAATGCTTGATTGTAGATGTTCTCCTTTAGCAATATGTATTTTAGGTAGACATAACAAATCTCAACAGTATTTTAATAATGCTCTTCTTAAAACAAGTCTACTATTGTGAATTTTAAACTTGTCCTTGCTAAAATTTACATCTGTAAATATAGAAATTAGAAAAGTAACTTATCCAACTAAGTATATTGTTGTATACTTCATTTAATGACCTAATTCTTGGTTTCATCTAGGTTGTAATTTTTCTGAGTGTTGTGATATAATTCAGGTCCTTTTATCCCTAACTATGTTGCAATTTTTTCGCTACAACTCCAATAGTTTGCTGACTTGCATTGAGGGAAATACAGTTACCATTATGGTAGACTATAAAGAAACCACTTAACAACCAACAAGAAATTTTTCAACTTGCCCTTTTGTTAAAACCTTTACTTTCTTCGACACGTAACGCTCATTTTTTCTCTTGAGAAAGGCAATTGTCTTATGAAATCTACAAATATCAAGTTAAAATATCATTTTTTTGATAACGTCTGTAATAGGAAAACAAACATGCGAACTTCAGCATTTTCTTTGATGAAGTCTCCTGGTTTATTCCTATAATTATTTTAGTTTTCCCACACTTTACTGGGGCCTTCCTGTATGAGATGTAGCAGTGGTGTTTATCATTAAAACTCTATGTACGTTATCTAAATGTCGACTTTATCAAGGCTGTTTTATTTGTAACAGAATAGTTATTTGAATTACTAGTCCAGAAAATGATATTTTGCGAGTGAGTGATATTGCTTAGCCGAGGCGCCCAGCCGAGGCGAAGCAACACGAGCTCGTAAGCAACTGGACGAGTAATCCAAGACATTTTTATGACGACAAACTTAAAATATTTACAAAATTATTCTTAATTTAGTTCAACCATTTATTGCTGGGGATTTATTTTTTTTGGTTGGTACCCACTTGTCATTGCATAACTACTTAATTTTCAAATTTAAAATCAAAGTGACATTTTCGGTGTAATTTTACCAAATGTTACTTTTGTTAAGGTTGGCCGGGTTTGTGTGGATTTTGAATCCTACAAAACTGTCAATAATGACCAGAAGCATGAAAACATAATTAGACGTAGTTAATAGGCAGCATTTTCTTGAATCTACAGACAGCTTTTTAACATGGACCATTACGATCATAAAGAATTGGGTCTAAATTTTTCTGATAGTTGGTGAACATACACCAAAAGCGCGTTTTTCGTTACACCAGTTACGTTATTGTTTTTCTACTACTTTAAGTATTTTACATTATCTTACATTAATTTAGTATAGATAACATTAAACTTAGACATTCCAATTAGGTTTTCATATTTCGTAAAGATTGTAATAGCGCTGTTTCTTGGTGCGGTTGATTTCTGAAACGGTATGGACGTTTCTTGGGCGTCATATTTGATAAAGCAGTTTTTCTTCTCCGTTTCTAACACAATAACACTCCTTCTTTAAAAAAGCAGAGTCAGAATCTGAAAACCGATTCAAAACGGCTTGTCATTATTAACTAGTGTGGTCTAGATTCGGTCTAATCGCCGTCGTTGAGAGATCCGAAGTTTTTCATCTCCAATGTTGGATGTAAACTGACTACATCGCGCTGGTGAAATCTGGTTTTTCATAAAGTGTCGTTGGGTGTTTTTGAAGATAGGATTCCAAATCTGGTTGATCCAGTTTTGACCAGCGCAATACACGCGCCTTTTGAACCAGTATAAATACAACCTGGGCAGCCGACTTCATCAATCTACATCCAACATCTGAGATGGAAGGACTTCTGAAGAAGCTGACCACTCGCGTTAGCGAAATGTTAGGAAGAAATTCCAATCAACGATGGCCATTACACCCGAATCTAGACCACACTATTTATGAAACAGGCAGCGAAAGCTTATACCAATTTTTCATTAGGTGCTGTTATTAAAATGACACGTTAATAAAACATTGAAATTTTAATGGCATCTCGATAATTTTAATGCCAACTTAATTCATTTGGAGCGTGATTTAATATTATTCTTGGTTTTTTTTATACAATCGAATAAAAAATAATGCTTATGATACATGGACGAAAAAAATATTTCGGACTCTTTTCTGCCGGACTCGGCTGCGTCTCGTCCGGCAATAATAGCAAATCGTCCGAAATATTTATTTTCGTCCTTGTAACATAAAATACTATTTTCTAAACAGTTTCTAATTTTTTGTGTTTTTATTTAATGTAAATCCAGTTACCCATGGCAAAAATATTTTTTGGTTTCAATTATAATTTTATTGTGTGATTTTCTAGCGATTGTGATATTCTATGTAAATCGCATCACAACAGTTAATTGTTGTCCATAATTCTCAATATGTAGTAGCGAAAACTTTGATGTTTATATGTGCTTCAGTATATTGGTCTACAATATACTCTTATTTTTTAGTTTAATTTTTTTCTATTACCCTCTTCATACTATTTTTAACATGCCTAGCATCAAGGTTTTTATTTTTATGGTGATCGTTCCTAAAATTTTGTTTGTTTTTCACGTTCAAAGCACTTACTTACACTTATGTAAGTCCTTACTTTTACTCTAGGTTGTACTCAATAGCGTCTCTTTGAACCTTGTAGCATAACAATTATATCAGCAAGCTATCTATTGTGCTACAAATATTTAAAAATACAAAATTATAATGAAGCTTTTTAAAATCGATTTCAGGATACTAAACGATCTTGTTTAAAGGATCAATTTTCTTGGTTTATTTTTAAATTGGCATCAATTTAATTAGGTCAGTAGGTTGGGGCTGCATCTCATAAACTTAATTGCTTTGCACTACTTTTTGGACTTATAAACATCTGACTTTTAACACATTATGTTTTTTAAACTTTTCTATGTGAATAAGTTGTGTTCTAAGGTCGTCTGTTTGTGAACACGATGTCTCAAGAACGACCGATCTGATTATGATAAAATTTCATATTTGGAAGTTTTTTTATAAATGCTATTATCTGATTAGAATTTGGGTCTAAACGGCCAAAATGCCTATGTATTAATACTGTTTGATCTGTGAAACCGGTCAGCTGGTCACTCCGTTTGACAACGACGTATCTAACGAATCGTTAATCGAATATGGAGTACCGCAAGGCAGTATACTGGGGCCGATGCTATTTGCAATTTTTACAACTGAACTTCCTACAGTATTGCAACACCAGTGGAATATTCATATGTACGCAGATGATACACAAATTTACAAGTCATGCTTACCTCACCAAAAGATCAACTTCTAGCTGAACTAAACAAAAATGTTCAACACATTCTAAATTGGTTAAAGAACAATGGACTTCGTGTAAACCCGCAAAAAACTGTAATGTTTTTTTTTTTTTTTTTTTTTTTTTTTTTTTTTTTTTTTTTTTTTTTTTTTTTTTTTTTTTTTTTTTTTTTTTTTTTTTTTTTTTTTTTTTTTTTTTTTTTTTTTTTTTTTTTTTTTTTTTTTTTTTTTTTTTTTTTTTTTTTTTTTTTTTTTTTTTTTTTTTTTTTTTTTTTTTTTTTTTTTTTTTTTTTCTAAGCGTTGGTACTAGTGGCACAATTAAAAAGTAAGTGAAGGTGTTAAGACTGTATACTAGTAGATAATAAAACTATAGACAAAAGTGATTACACACGAAATTTGGGGATCTATTTTGATAATCGGTTAACTTTTGATAAACATGTAATAAAAAAGTGTAGTGAAGCTTATATGAAACTAAAATGTGGAAATTTAGGAGATCGTTATCAGAAGATGTAAAATGGAATTTGGTGAACGCTCTT
The DNA here is from genome assembly GCA_030710515.1 of Abscondita cerata. Classification (NCBI taxonomy): domain Eukaryota; kingdom Metazoa; phylum Arthropoda; class Insecta; order Coleoptera; family Lampyridae; genus Abscondita; species Abscondita cerata. The sequence goes on along the minus strand of JALBCR010001803.1, from coordinate 88,796 downwards.
GTACTGAGTCATGTGGACTATGGAAGTAGTGTATACTACAACTTTTTAACAGTTGAAATGAAAAGTAAACTGCAAATTTTACAAAATTGTTGTATGCGCTTTTCGTATAACATTAAAAGATACGAACATATTACGCCTCACTACATTGCACTCGGTATTTTAAAAATAGAATACAGATATATGTTCCTTTATGCCAAATTACTGTTTAAAATTTTAAATTCAAAAGAACCGCAATATCTTAACTCCTTATTAATTAGGAAATACACCATACATGATTTAGCTTTACGGAATTTTAACACATTTTGTATTCCGCAACATACTAGTAATAAATTGAAAAGTAGTTTTTTATGTTTTGCGCCACAACTGATTATTAAAAATATAGCTCTATTTAGTCAAAACTTTACTGGCCTAAATTTTAATAAAAATTTCAAAAACATCTTACTAAGTGCGCAAGCGTCTCAATGACAACAAAATTATCTTAAAATATTAATAGATTTGTATAATTGAATATAGTTTTACATACATAAGGGAAAAGTGAAAAACAGCAATACCGATCTTTTATCACTATTGAATTAAATTTACTTGTAATTTAATTTACATTGTTTTTGTAAAATATTTAATTCAATAAACATTATTATTATTATTATTATTTTTTTAGCCAGAATATTCCTATATAAAAATATATTTGGCCTATGGGGATCGAACCCACAAACGTTATTAGCACTGCGCTCTAAAAACTGAGCTAATCGACCTCTTGGCCTGTGGTGTGTGTTCTGCACACAAATTGATAGTTTTTGTTTGACTACTTATCGTAATTTTCCTTTTTATGAAGTTAGGTGTATATAAACGATTAACGAAAAACGATCTCCATTTTGAGAGTGCAAAATTAAATTAAAGAAAAAATATTAAGGGGCCCATTTACCTATAGAGAAAAATGAGGCGTTCAGATACTGTAATTTCATATTATTTGAATATTCGACAATAGAATTTTATCAAATTTTGTGCTTTTTCCATGGACGGACGATCCGCTAATTCTAATAATATAAAATACTAAGGAGAAAAAAACTTGAGCGAATAGTGAACTTTATGGCAGCTTTAATAATATTTCTACAAAAGTATTCGTAAATTTTCCATCGTCTTTCAAATGATTCATCTTGGAACTAAACGTTTTGAAAATTTGGAGAAATTACGTTAAAAAATAAACCTACAAGGTGAAATTTTAAACATGTTTGTTCTGCTAAAAGTTGCAGTAATTCGTAGGTTTTATATGTTGAACCATTGTAGAACGAAAACGGCATGAGTCCTTTGTGAGTGGTGATAAGATATGAGTAAACAATAACTTTTAGATTTCCACGTTCAGTATACAACGAAATACCAAGTCGCTGCAAGTAAACGGCCCCCTTAATCAATTTTTGCATGGCTTCACCGACCGCGGAATATCCAAGTGATAACGAAGAATATCCCCGAATAAGAATAAAAATACATCTTTGATCTGTGAAACCGGTCAGCTTATCAATCGGTTCATTTTTTAGCCACAATTCTATATAAAAATATATTTGGCCTATGGGAGGATCGAACCCACGACCTTCACGTTATTAGCACGGTGATATAAGTACTGACCTACTGGCGCGTGGTCTGGATTCTGTTTTTATGTAAGAAAGATTTCCGACGCTCAAGTTTTAATTACAAATTTATAGTGATCACAGACGAAATAATAATTGATATTTTTGTTTTGACTACTTACGTAATTTTCCTTTTTACGAAGTTAGGTGTATATAAACGATTAACGCAAAACGATCTCCATTAATTTTTCAAATATTTCAACTTTAGTTTATTTCAAATTTACGATTTTCAAAATGCATGCAATAACTCAAACTTGGTAGAGGATATGCCGTAGGCTCTAGTTTAAATGAAATTGTTTCTAAGAATCATACACAACTTTTGATTAAAACGAATATTTGATTGCCGAAATACGGGAACATGCCAGTTTTGGCTTTTAAAATTACTTTAAAGATAATAATTATATAAAGAAAAATAAATAATAATTTGTTGTAAATTACATTATCTACAATGTTTATCTGAATATTTTTTGTAGAAAAAAAACAACAAAAACTCACAGAACCGAACTAGTGTCACTATTTGTTTTATTACTTGACAATGTTTTTTTTTGTCGATTTTTTATGTTTGTCAGGTTTTGATAGTGTTGATTATGGTGTTTGGATTCCTTCCGTCCAATGTAATACTAAAGATCTCTGCCAGAACGTATCAGGTGGCCACTGGCCTGGAAGGACACCCATTTTAGGGTGTGAAACGTCGCCTCTACTAGAACCCTGAGGTTTCTTTTGGAACATTCCCACCTTTCATAAGGGGTCCAGGCGTCTTTGATACATGATTGATTGTTAGAATGATTTTGATTTTTGATTTTTTACATATATTTTTCTCGAATTAATAAAGCGACAGTATTTAGTTTTGAAACATTGTCATAGAAACATATTAGAAACACTTCTAAGAGAAACATTCGAAAAAAATTTGCTTTAAAGCAATTAAAAAGAAATTAAAAATATGAAGGTGTATAGTATTTTAACAAATGCCAATAAGACAATGGTGTATCTTACTAAAACCAAATTCAATTCACATGGGGTATTCATATGTGTAATTCCTCGTTAATCGGCAAATATATTTTCTTCTTTTTAAACCAATTATATTTGATTCATACTTTAATATCTTTTCATAGATTACCACCACTAAGAAAACAAGTTTTTTTTAATTTGTCAACTTTGAAGGACTTCTAGAATTGCAATAAAGTAATACATAATAAAAAACAATAGACTTGCAGTTTCTGAAAATAATAAAAGGCTGACAAACCGTACGTAATTTTTGAAAGTTTTTCCGTAAAATTTTCCTAAATACATGTCAGAAGGTACTTTTACCTACAGCTCAGTTTTTAATTTGTCTCGGTGTCCAGCGGTTGTCAATAACTTATTTTATAAACATTTATGAAACTAGCAATGAACAACCATAAGATAATTAATTTTTTGGTCTCCCGAACTGTAAACCACATGTTTCAGTTGTTCATACTTGTCTTGAAAATTCATTTTTACACACAATGCAGTAAAGTACAGCTACTATGCGGTAAAGTAGTGGCTGATTTATCTGCTATTTGGAAACGTTTTAAAAATAAACTTTATAACCATACTTGATACGATAATATACAGAATAAGGGAGCATTAAATTTTTTTTATTGATTATAATATTGATGGCACCATTGAAACAAATGAACTGTCACATATTAGGTGGTGTATGTCAATTGGTTAAACAGCCAGCCCTACTTAAAATCAGTAGAAATAATTTTGTTCTTTTTTTACTTTTTGATGATGATCGTCGGCCAAAAATATACAAATTTCGTGTGTAAAGTGATTTTAGTCCTACTATTGATTATATATGTTTTTCGTATTGTATATTGAAAAGTTATGTCTACATAAACTTTTAATTCTACTTCTATTTTCAAGTTTGTTGTAAAAAATAAATGAAGAGGTCAAATCACTAAGTTTGGAACATACGATTTATTGAAAAATATGTGTGAATACGTATTCCTATGCTCTTTAACTGACGTCACAAGATAGTTTTTAATAAATCTAACGGGTGTTTAAATAAAAAACTGGACTAGGCAGGCCGTGCAATTGAATTGATCTGATTATTTTTTTAGTGTTCACAAAAGAACAGCAAAATAACGTGTTGTGGCGTGGAGCTCTGCATTCAAACGGTTACATAAATATAAAATTAAATTGATAGAAATGAATGTTTTCTTAGATACCATGAATTATAACCTAAACTTTGTATCAGATGACTACTTTGTATACTACAGTGATTCAACTAGTACCACAAATAAGGCAAAAACATAAAGTTGAAATCAGGTCAAACCAAATGGTTAGTCGAATCTACTTATTACAGGGATGTAATATTTAATGAAAGTACACAATATGTCACCTCAATTTTCTCTGCAAGAACAATTAGTTTTGTTTGTTTCCTGTAAAATTTATAAAAAATTTTACATCCTAAAAAGAATATGCAAAAATTCTTTAAATCTCTAAAATATTTATAAATGTTAACTTGGTCAAAAATATTGGTTTTCTCAGATTCTCAGATGCTGAGCCTTCAATGAAGGAGGTGTGGTAGTGAAAAGGAAATTAAAAGCCCATGTTAGTTATTCCTGCCAACGTTTCGGCCGATCAGCCCGGTGTTTATCAAGGCATTCAAACAATTGTTTAATGTCGTTTTCACTACCCACCTCCTTCATTGAAGGCTCAGCATCTGAGAAAACCAATAGTATTGAAATTTGAAAAGGAGTTCAACTTTAAATGTGCTCAAAAAACTACATGATACAAACAGTTATCTACATTTTCCTGGTGGTGCGTCGCAGTTTAAAAATTTATTTAGTAATGTTATCTTATCAGCAAATTCAGGAACTTACCTTGAAATAATATTTTAATTTATTACCTTACCCTAATACATCATCCATTTCTTACATTTAGCTTATTTAGCGCCATGCTCTAAAGTCTAAACTCCTTTTATATACTTTTTATTATTATATTTGTCTAATATTAGTGCGAGGTGGGATTTGTTTTATACTTTATTGCTGTTTGCTAAGCTAACTGTTACCTAGCTGTCAATATTATTGATATTTTTTGCATTATGGTCGTAGTTAACTTTTAGTGTTTGTCATTTCATATACAGGGTGTGTCACGAAACGTAATCTATATGTATAACAGAAACTAATCCCGCTAAAATTCTAAAAAATTGTAGACACAGGTTGTGAGTAAGGATTTTTATAAAAGGAATACTATATTATTTGTGTTAACGCTTAATACGTAGCAAAAATTGTAGCAAAATAGGTAAATTTAAAAACAAATGGGGGTTATCATTAATACTTGATTCTTAAATCAGTTGTATAAGTATAGGAATTGTGACACGATTATCGAAGGCAGAAGTGCCACTTAGAACATATTCTAGTGGAACGGGCATAACTCGTTTAAGTTGTTTAAAATAATAATGTGTTCAAAGAAAATTGACAGAAATAAGACATAGTAACTGAGAATAATAGTAATAACGGATGGCAAGTTCTATTTTGTTTTAAAACTTTTAGGTTAGTAAAAACAATACTGCGAAATAAGGCATTTCAACGCTTTTGCCAAAATGGCGTCTGTGGGGCAAACAAACCTTTGTTTTCATTCTAATGTATGTAATTTATGTTGATTTTTTGTACTTTTAGTGGTTGTTTTAATTAAGTTAGTTATATAATCTGTAAAAAAGTATTTTAACTCAATTTATGTTTAAAATTACAAATAACAGGGATTCTAAAAAACTTAACTCTGTCACGATTTCCTCTACTGCTACAGTTCACTACACAACCAAATGCTGGCATTACGGTACATTACAAATCAATTAAACGTATAAACTATATTAAAATCCTATAACTCAATGATAAAATCCATCTAATTATACGTAAGTTTGCCCTACAGTAGCCATTTTTAAAAGTATTTGAGAGCTATCTGACAGCGCATTGAAATGCCTTATTGAAAGTTTAAGCACGCATGCGCAGAACGTTTTAGTATTAATTGTATCAATCCTTATCAATCTTCTTTAAACTAACTACACAACAGTGTGCTAGTTCCACTAGTTATATGTTCTAAGGGTTGAAGAATAAAATTATTATACCACGCAATTTAAAAAAATAGGTAAAATGTTTTGTAAAATCAATTTTGAATCTTCTTTATGAACACGATTGCTAGTACATTGTGTCGTATTTATAATTGTACGAAATCACTTGCTAGTTACACCAAGGTGGATACAATGCGTAAATAATGTTAACACATTGTTAACAATCTTACGTAATTTTGAATCAACTGTCTTGCTCCAAACCGTTGGTTAACTATTATTACAATATAAATTGTATTCTATTTAAATAATTTGACCAAAAATTTTTAAAAAATGTAGATCACTGTATTGATGGTGTACTTGTGATTGTGTTGTTATAACAATTTTTATTTGTTGCAGGATAACCATTGTTTACGTATTAAAATATTGGGAGATTGTTATTACTGTGTTTCCGGATTACCAGACCCACGCTCGGACCATGCCCATTGTACGGTTGAAATGGGTTTGGATATGATCGACGCAATTGCTAGCGTCGTAGAAGCTACGGATGTACAGTTGAACATGCGAGTCGGTATACATTCAGGACGAGTGCTGTGCGGTGTTTTAGGGCTTCGCAAATGGCAATACGATGTTTGGTCCAACGATGTTACGCTGGCAAACAACATGGAAGCGGGAGGAGAACCAGGGTAAGATGAGTGTATACAACTATCGTCAACAAATGTAGTAATGAAGTTGTGGCTGCTATTCAATCGTAAATTAGGCCTTTAATAAGTAGTTAGTACAACTTGGCGTATTGATCTAAAACATATATTTACCCTTCTTGTACAGACGCTGAATACATTTCCAATAACTGTGGTTAGTACTCGAATTTTAGGAAAACACTGCACAGATTAACAGTTAATAATATACAGTGTGTCCAAGATAAGGATGGACATGGACAGCACTGGGATCTCGGAAACCGTGAGAGATACTGAGTCGGTTAAATTTAGAAATAGTTGTTCACTCGAGGGGTCGACATTTTGCTGTTGAGAAACTCACTGAGTTTGGCTTACTTTCGGAGATATTCGAAGAAAAACCGAAATTGTGCCATTTTGTGTTCATTATATTCTGAAGTTATTCGAAAAGTTACCAAAAAAAATAATGCACTTTGTCATTGCCACTCTTTCTGCTCTACAAGATGACATTCACGAATTTTCATTACAACGTTTCGTTTCAAAAAACCATAATCAACTTTATTTTATGGCACTAAAAAAATACACTATGTATAAGAAAGCATTTTTCATTACAAATTCAATGATGTACTACACAATATGGTTATTCGTGATTTTATTGTAAAAAAATAACGTTTTATTGAATTTCTAATCTTTTTGGTCTAGTGTGCGGTGAATAAAACCATGGCAACGAAAAATGAAGTCAATTAACAATCGACTTCATTTCTTTCATTGTTAATTCTGACAGAATTTGAATGACAAAGTAGTATCAGTTTAGCAACGTTTTCAGTGTAGGTCATATTTACAATGGAGCGAGTAATGTTTTTCAAATGAAGAGAATTCAAATTCTGCTAGAAACCGAGTTATCTGATAAAAATTATGTGAGCCATTCAGAATAAAAATATTTTGTACAAACGTTAAATCAATGATCAAACAAATTTTGACGATCTTACATTAAATTATCAAACAGAATTTTTATGTCCTTAATATTAATTTAATTAACTCCAGATTCAAACATTTTACATACCTAGTTTATATTTAAAAAAAAAACCTTTATTACTAACCAATTTATGTTTTTCTAAATTTCCATGAAAACCAAATGTCATATTTAACGTTTGTATAAAAACATTTTTGTATTCTGAAGATGACTCACAATAATTTTTGAGTTGAAACTATAGTCTTAAATAATAAATAACTACTAATATTGGATTGCTTAAAGCGTAAATAATTTATATATATAAAAGAATACTGTTTCATTCAAGCAACCTTTTCTGTTCGCCACAATTATTTCAACGCACACTACATCAAAAAGATTTGAAATTTACGTGTTACACTGAAAGACGTTGCTAAACTGATACTACTATGTCAATCAAATCGATTCTGTCAGATCTAACAATAGACTTCATTTTTTCGCTGCCATGGTTTCATTCAGCGCACATTAGACCAAAAAGATTAGAAATTTACTGAAACGTTATACATCCTTGAATTTGTAATAAAAAATGCTTTCATATACGGAGTGTACTTTTTTGAGTGCCATAAGAAAAAATAAAATCGATGACAGTTTCTTCGAAACGAAACGTAGTAAAAATTCGTGATTGCCATCTTGCAGAGCAGAAAGAGTGGCAATGACAAAGTGCATTCAGTTTTTTGGTAACTTTTCGAATAACTTTATAGAATATACGATAAAAACGAAATGGCACAATTTCGGTTTTTTTTAATATCTCCGGAAGTAAGACGTACTCAGAGAGTTTCTCAACAGCAAAATGTTGACCCTTCGAGTGGGCAACTTTTTCCAAAAAATAAACAGACTCTGTTCCTCTCACGGTTTCCGAGATCCCCATGCTGTTCATCCTTATCTTGGACACACTGTATAATGAATTAAATTTTATTTGCATTCTGCTTTTTCATATATGGTGATGTTTCCACGAGGTACTTAAACCGTAAATCTTCTACAATAACAATTAATCACCTAATATTGCAGGCGGTGAACTTAGAAATACAAACGTTACTACAAAAATAAAATCTGGTTTTGTAAGAAAATATGATATATACACTTAATTGAAAATTGTATATTAAAAACGAAGAGTAAACATACTGATGTCGTATGTAATAGGTCATTTTGAAACCTATGTACCCCATGCTCTCCATTTTGTAAATTAATTTATACTTTTATAGCTTCGTTTCTGCAGTGTAGATGTTACCGACAGAAGTAGAACAAAATATTTCAAGCATTTATTTATTTATTATGGAACATTTTAAATATTGTGTTGTGATGTAAGTGTTATGCATGGTGCCCCAGAAGATCAGTATAAACCTGTATAGTGTGGTGACGAAACCGTGTGCAATTGTGGATTGCATTGTCTTGGCAAAGCATTTGCTTCAAGGTTTAGGAAACCACTAAAATCTAAACATGCCAACTCTTACCCACCTTAGTATACATATGTAATAATATTAATTATTTAACTATAAGCGACACCTAGTGTCGACTCGTGTTAGCGATCACGTATGCAAATGGTTCCATTAAGCATTAATGCTTAATATTAATTATGTAATTAGTCACGACAATGACGAAAAAAATAGTAGGTTAAAAAAATAGCAAAACAATAATGGAAAAACAGATAATCAGGACAGAGAATACAAAATATTGCTGAACTTCAGATGTCCTTCAGATTCGTAAGCCATAATATAGCTTCATCCGTTAAATTGTGAATGTTTACAAACCCTCCTTTAAACTTTGTTAGTTGACAATCCTCTACAATTTGTGTAACGGTCTCTGGTTCGTTTCACAGTCACAACTTGGATTAGAAATCGCACCCCATTTAAACAATATAGAGTTGCATTTTGAATGATTTGTTCTTATGCGATTTACTTTTGACCAAATTTTTCTTTCTTCTATTGTTGGATCATCAATGAGATGTTAATTGAACTCCCGATCCATACTTTTTTCCACTCTTCAACTTCAGAAAAAGTCGAACTTAAGTAGTTTTGCAACCAGAAACATTTAAAATTAAGCAATTAATAATGTTACCAACTCAACATTGAAAAAAGGAAGAAAATAGAATTTATTTTTGCCATATAGAAAAAATTAAACGAAAAACACACGCCACCACAACTTTTTGTCGAACTTCGACAATTGCGGACCGACTGAAGGGGGGTCTCCAAACTTTTTCGTCGACAAAAGTGTCATTGTGACACTTTTTTTTCAGTATTCCGTATTCGACTATTGCCATACACAAATACCAATATATTAGCGTCATCATGGTCAATGTCATCTTCATAAGCACCTACTGTAGATGCTGTGGGCACAGATACGGGCAGAAGTTCTTCTGGGTGTCGGAACGTTTGAAATCGGTGATCCTTCGGAAATTGTGCGCTGTACCCACACGCAAAATTATTATTCATCATTTGAGAGGAGCAGTTATAGAAAGCTTACTATTTCTTAGCAGTGGCATTTTGCGATTTGCCGCACAATCGGAAATCGGCGAATTTACTTTAACTACACCAAGACTACACCTGGCTGCGCGTGGGTCTAGCTCGACGCGCATTGGAATTTCTGTATGAAGGTAGTGAATATATTTATTATTCTGTGCTTTGGGAGTGGCATTAAGACATGGTAGTCTGTGATGATAACCACAAACAATGTTATATCATCCCCAAGAAGTCGTTATTTAAATTGAAAAGAAAAAAAACTGTAACTGGACTGATTCTAGTTATTAATTATAAAAACCCAAACATGTAGAATTCTTGACGACCGAATAAAATATGTAGTCAGTGATAATGCAGACTAACGAATAACACCTACATACCCACAGTTTCTTCTTTGGTAGCTCCACAAAAATCAATGGAAAGCTACATCTTTTTAACGTATCGCGCCTTTGAATTAATATTCAAAATTTGTCTTGCCACTGCAGCATCTTGATCTATTGGTACATGTACTTCTGCTTGCTTCAGTTTCTTTTATTTTTTGTACCTTTGAGTATCCCAGAAACGAGCTGGTGACATTTCTTTAACGATGTATTTTTATTTTGCACGCATCGTCATTTGATTAATCTCATATAATTAATCTGTCCGTAATTATAATTAACTTTAACAAATTTTCTAGAAATAACTTCAATGTTGCGATCACCACGGCGCGGCGTTCTGCGCGAAAACATGCATCTACCCTTGGACTTTCTGATCGTTCTGTGAGGAGAATTTTTCATGATGATGTTCATTTCTATTCATACAAGAGCATTGATGGCTGTTTTGAGGAAACACTTTCTATAGCGCCTTATCTCAATTTGGAGCGTGTTTATGTGACCCAATTAAAACAAAACTTTTTTTGCTGACAGATGAGGTAAACAGTTAAAAAGTCGATTCTTCGACATTAATAACCTACGTTATAATGATATCAAATCACCTGCTGCAAATTCTTAAGAGAATAACTTTTCCGGGCTATTGAGCCGTGGTCTGTTGAAACTTCTTCCTCTTCTTCCATACGTTTCGTTTACAGCACCTGCAAACATCTTCAGTGGCGTGGTGGTAGAACTTGTTCAAGTTTCTGTCTGTTCTTTCTTCTGCATCTGCTGCATACTTTTTATACTCCTAGTAGTAACATTTCACTGCTCATATACGGATGGTTGGTGATTCATAGCTGACTGGTTTAGTCTTAGAATTTTTAAGCACTGAATGCCAAACTTTATTACTGTGGACATCCTCTTTTCTTATTTTCGTGTCCTCCAGATTTGGTTAATGTTATTTTAGAAGTTTGGTAGAAATTGCGGAGTGCACACGTATTTAAACAGGTTTTTTCTGCTTTTTGCTTTAAAGTTTCATCTCATCTAATTTACTGGATTTCTCCGTTTCACAAAGTTGGGCGAGTCAAGGTTCTACCCATACCTTTCTTCTGGGAAACATCGGACTACCGTTAACTTTCTTACCGTTACACTTTCTCAGTTTTGCTTTTTTTGCATCATTTTGTATTAATGTTTGAGCACCAATTTACTTTTTTAAGTTTATTTCACTTTTTGTTGAAAATTGATATTGGCCAGAGTAGAGAACGGCAATTTTTAAATATTTTAATGTTTTGAATTTTTTGTGTCAGACTGTTTTATACCAATATATGAGTCTGGAGAAACCTATTTTTTTCTATTTACGTATTAGTTTCTTAAAAAAGTGGACAAATTTTCAGTTCTCTTTTGTATAATTGCTCTGCTGTACGGTGAGAGGTTTACCGAAAACAGTCTTGAATTTTTTTCTTTTCATATGTGCGCATTATAAAGTCGCCCACAATTTTATGTGTCAATGTGTGCTTTTAAATGTTAGTAGATGAGAACCTTTCATTATACGATTCAAAGTTATAAACGAAATTTAACATAATTTTGTTTGTGACCATTACATACATTAAATTATTTTTGCCGCCTTTTAACTTTTAGAAACCCAAAGAATCTCTTATAAAGTTGTGGTCATATTTGTTGTTGTTGTGTTCGTTTAGTGTTCTGCTTTCGAATGAGAATTTACACTGAACGTTGCAATGGAGTCTGTTTTTCTAAATTGATCTTTAGTCTAGTGCAATTAGGAAATTTTTATAGGTGTGACCCACTAATTTTGTATACATTTTTTCTCTGTCCATTTGAAAGGGATTTTCTCGGTGAGTTTAACCCTAAGTTTGCGCACCCGTAAAACCAACCCTTTCTCCTCCATCCTAGGTTTGGTGTTTTTTTTGGAATTTTTATACCCCGCGTTCTAATTATCGCACAGTCTTTGGATTTGTTTTGAGTTATATTTTCAACAATGTTATATAACAAAAACTGTGCGTTTAAGGGAAAAAAGTTATTGCTCTTCAAAGTCGACAGAAAGACTTAAAAAAAAAGTTTTTTTTTTCGTTTTGGTTTCCTATCTTTTTTCCAGTCCACCTGACGCTTTTTTGTGAGAGAACTTTATTAAAGATACAGTAATTTCTAGCATTTACAAAAAAAATTATCCCGATACGACCATTTCTCGCCCGTCAATCGACGCGCAAAGTTGCTATGTTTCGTGCGGGATTTCGAAATACGCTGAATAGCGCTCACGCTCCGCGCTGCATTTTGTTGTAATGACTTGTTTCCCGTTCATTTATTAAAATAAACGATTGTTATGCATTATACATTGTTTAAATGTTCTTATATGTTCAATAAAAATTTTTTGGAGTGGATTTTTATTTAAAAAATGAACATTTTGATGGGTTTAATGATGACTTTATTCTTTCCAAGTGTTATTTAATTACGTTATTGCTATTTGTTACTAATTTATTTAATTTAGACGCAGAACTGTGTTTATATTGAAACAAATAATATTTCAACAGGTTTTTTCCAAACTCAATTTAGTGAATTTCTCACTTTGTCATAATATTAATAGCCATCATCTTCATTCTCACTTATCACAGGCGGTTTGCTTGATTTTCTTTTCAATAAATCGGTAGATCTGGGTAAAGGTACAATTGTTGGAAGTTTGTCATCAACTTTGTCGTCTTCGTCATTTGTGTCATCTACATCTTCTTTCGCGGTCGCGCAGGTTTCCCCACTCGCAAGTCTTGCACAAAACAGAACATTTCAAACCTGTTTTTTGACATCCACTAGTCCTGCTACAGTTGGTTGTACATCTACAAGATACAATGTCCAGAACTTTGCGTGGTTTCGATTCCTGATCGGTTGTGATTGGCTCCAAGTGCATTTTTCTCTGCACCGATCTACTTTTGCACTTGATATGTTTGAAGGAATTGTTGTCTCGCTGTTCGTTTTCGCAACCTGATCTAAAAACCAAAACTAACTTATCGCGTTTACCTCCTACGAGCTCTGCAGCGAGGTAAAATTCCCTTCGAACATATCATCAAGTGCAAAAGTGAATCGATGCAGAGATAAATACACTTGGAACCAATGACAACCGATCAGGAACCGATACCACGCATACTTTTGGACTTGTAGCAGGATTTGTGGATGTTGAAAAGCGGGTTTAAAATGTACTGTTTTGTGGAAAATGTAGAGGACTCGAATGACGAAACGAAGAAGTTGATGACGAACTTACAACGATGGTACCTTTACCAAGATCAACAGCTTCATTGAAACGAAAAGCAAGCCAATTCCTGTGATAAATGAGAATGAAAATGAGGATGGTTATCAATATCATGGCAGGGTGAGAAATTCACTAAAGAAAAAGTGAAAACTGTGGAGTAGGTCTATCTGGGAAACCACATGAAAAAAAAAACGCGCGGTGAACTCAACCTCAAGGGTAGTGCGGAATTAAGTTCGGAAAAAGCAGAAAAATTGTTTTCATAAAAGATAAAACCCTTCGAAATATTAATTGTTTCAATATAAACACAGTTCTGCGTTCAAACAAAGGAATTTCTTACTGTACCAATAGATTAGTAACAAAAAGCAATAGTGTAATTGAATAATATTTGGAAAGAATAAAGTTATCATTAAACTCATCGAAATGTTCATTTTTTAAGTAAAAATGCACTCCAACAAAAATTTTATTGAACAAATAGATATATTTAAACAATGTATCATGCATAACAATCGTTTATTTTAAGAGTCCTCTCTACCCTTCTTTGCTAAAATCGTTATATCGAATCGCTAAGAACTATACTATTTTTCTTTATAGAAAGAATGTCACGGACACGTTTGAAAAACTAGTTTCAGGGTTTACCGTTCTGTAGTGCTACTTTACAGGGAAAAATTACATGTTTTCGAAGCGACAAAATAACACCCTTATATACAATTGAAATATTCTAAAATATTATTTTTCACATTTTACAATGTTCTTTCCAACTCAGACGGACGCTTTTTTTTAATTCAAGATCAATTAATAAATTGGGAAGAATTTCAATATTTCACGACAAAAGCTGCAAAAACAGTCTTATTTTCAAAACATAATTACACATTAAACACATTAAAATAATTTAGAGAAAAAAAGTCTCCGACATAAGTTACGTAACAAATTCATGTTTATGATAGTGAAATCCAAAATTATTTTTATCAAAACTGTAGCCTTGAGAGTATCGCCCGTGACATAGGAATTTTACATGGGAATTGAAAGGTAGAGAGGACTCTTAATAAATGAACGGAGGACAAGTCGTATTATGACGAAATGCAGCGCGGAGCGGCGCTATTCAGCGTACGAGGATATATTGAAAAATTCTTAGCCTACTATAGAACCAAACAAAATTTCAATGTCAAAATATTTTATTACTCAACATATTCTCCTCTTAATTGGATACATTTATTACAGCGAACCTGCAACGTCTCTAGACCTTTCAAAAAAAAATGTTTCTTCTTGCTCTGCAAACCAGACCTCCACAGCTTCTATTACCTCCTTGTTGGAAGAAAATGTACGACCTTTTAAACTTTTTTTCAGTTGAGGAAAGAGGTGATAGTCGGACGGAGCCAAATCGGGTGATCTAGTAATTCAAACCCTAAATCACGAATTTTTTGCATGGCAACATGAGATTTATGTGCAGGGGCGTTGTCCTGCAAAAACAAAACACCTTTGGATAGCTTTCCCGTCTTTCTCTTTAATATTTTCCCCTAGAGTGGTCAGTAATGTCGAATAGTAATCTCCAGTTATTGTTCTACCCTTATCCAAAAATCAATCATGATTACTCCATGGCAATCCCAAAAACTGAAGCAAAACTTTTCCAGCAGATTTTTGGACACGAAACTTCTTAGGTCTTGGAGAACCAGAGTGTCGCCATTCCATCGATTGTTGCTTTGTTTCTGGATCGTAGAAATGTACCCAAGTCTCATCCATAGTAACAATTCGGTTTAAGAAGTCTACATCGTTTCCAAATCGAGCACAGATCGAACGCGATGCTTCTACCCTTGCACGCTTTTGGTCAACATTCAAACATTTGGGGATCCATTTTGCAGCAATTTTTCTCATGTCCAAATTGACGTGAACCATATGATGAACGCGTTTGTATGAAATATTCAGTGCTTCAGATATCCGTTTTAGCCCAATTCGACGGTCTGATAAAATCATGTCATGAACTGCATCGATATTTTCGGGGACTGACACAGAAACTGGCCTTCCCGATCGGTCATCATCTTCAATGGAAAATTTACCTCTTTTGAAGCTTGCATTCCAATTTTGACGGTCGCATACGAAGGACATTGATCACCAAGGGTATTAAGTATATCTTCGTAAATCTGCTTACCTCTTAACCCTTTTAAATACAGGTACTTGATGATGGCTCGATACTCCAATTTTTTGATTTTCACAATTTCGGTGGACATCTTTTTTCATTTAATTTATTGCGTGACTCTGGTTTACTTTTTTGACGTCAAACTTTACACTGACACTTCTAATAAGTTATTGTTCGTTGCTATGGTAACGCAATATTTTGTTTATGCAAGGAACTGGTCTAGGCTAACTAGATATCAATACATCCTCGTATTTCGAAATCCCGCCCGGAACATAGCAACTTTGCGCGTCGATTGACGGACTAGAAATGGTTGTATTGGGATAATTTTTTTTGTAAGTGCTAGAAATTACTGTATCTTTAATAAAGTTCTCTTACAAAAAAGCGTGAGGTAGACTGGAAAACGATTGGAGCCGAAAAGAAAACTTTTTTAAAACTTTCTGGATTTGAAGAGCAATAACTTTTTTTCGTTATAACGCGCAGCTTTTGTCATATAACATTTTTCAAAAAATAAAACAAAAAACGAAACCAAAGACACCAAGTTTATGACTGTGGAATAATCAGAACGTAAAAAAATTAAAAAAAACATGATCCAAGATGGCGTCGAAAGGGTTGGTTTTAGGGGAACGCAACAAAAGTTAAACTTACCGAAAGGAACCTTTCGAATGGAGGGTAAGAGAAAAATGTATACAAAATGGTGGGTCAATTACAAATGCACTGGACTACTTGTAAAGTCTGTCCGAAACCAAAGTACTAAAAAAATAGTGTTACAATAAGCAGTAAGATTTTGAAAATAAAGATTTGAAATAGAATACGATATACTGCTCCATACTATAGTGTTACAAGTAAGTTATTTATGAATAGCTCCTAATCCGTTAACAATGGGACGTACCTGTTCTTGAGGTTTAAACTAAAGATCATAGGCGTGTACATGGGTTTTGCTGACAAAAAAATTATGATGGCGTTTTATTGAAAGTAATTTTAAACATATCATTGTAATTATAAAACACATCGTTTGTTAGAAACCATTTTATAGAGTTTGAAAATTTAATGTAATAAAATATAGCAAGAACAAACTAAATTTATAGGAAAATAATAAATATATAATTAGTTAAAATTCAGTTATTCGAAAATTCATCTGTTTCTTCGGAAGAAGTATCATTTGACCGTATTGAAATTACAATAGGCTCTATAGTAACTTCTATCAAATTGTCAAGTTCCCACATTTTTTGTTCCTCTTTCATTACGTGTTCTATACACTTTTTCTATTTATCCGCAGTCACATCACTTAAAGAAGTCATTAAAAGTTGTCGAACGTCACTTAATTTAAACGTGGTATTATTTCTTGCTACTGCACCCTTCACCTGCGCTCATATTAATTCTATAGGGTTTAATTCACAATGGTATGGCGGTAAGCGTAGAACAAAAATATCACGTTTTGCTGCCATTTCGTCAACTGCATATCTTTTAAACTTTGTCCTAACACCTTGTACTAGACTTAGTAGTTCCCTTTTTACCATATCATTTTCAAAAGCAATATTTTTTGAGGAAAGCCATTCCATTATAACGTGTTTTTTTCAGGAAGTTGTAGGTAAACGTTCGATTTGTCTAGAATGGTAGCTGGCATTGTCCATAACATTTACGGAACCCTTTGGTATTAAATCTAACATTTGTTCAAAATATTCCTCAAAAACATCCCCATTCATATCCTCGTGGTAATCACCGGTGTTTTTCGATTCAAATAGCAGTAAACCTCCCTCTACAAAGCTTTCGTCACTTCCTATATGCGTAATAATTAAGAGTCGCCTTTTTCCTGAAGGAGGTCTTAAACCTGTAGATAATCCTTCTAAAAAAGCCTGTCGTCCACTGGTTACATTTTTGTCTTGCCACATTTTTCCCACAGTATAACCTTCATTTACCCACGTTTCGTCTAAATAAAAACTTTCTTGCCTTCAGAACGTAATTTAGAGATATTTCGTAGGAAATTTCTTCTCCAACATACAATTTCTTCTTTATCAATGAGAGCTGATTTCCTATTCATTTTTTCCCATGAAAAATTCAATTTGTGCAAAACTTGCCACAACATTGTTCTACTTAAATTGGGTATACCCTCTCCTCTTTCACAACTGACACAATTTTATTTAATGTGGGTATTTCTGTTTTAAAATAAAACAAATGCACTATTCTTCTAATTGTACTTTTCACATATTCGGGTATTTCAGTTTTTTTTCTACCATGAGATAAACTACGCTCACACACAGAAACTTTGTCTTCACGCACAGAAACTTTGTCTTCACGCAAAAGTCTGAATATTGTTGTTTTTCCAATGCCAGTCATATGTGAACACATATCAACTGTCTCTTGAACTGTTTTCAACGGATTATGGCATTTCAAATAATTGTACACATTGAGCACAATAGTTTTTCGTTGGCAGAAAGCGCAGACCTCTTCACGCGTTTCCTTGGAATAAATTCAGGACTCGATGCCATTCCAATGAAACTCAATACTGCAGCGTAAGTACACCTTATGATACACCGATATGATATGACAAAAATCATTAGTTAGGCTATCGTTATAATTACATACTATATTTATCCCCTAATTATATCATTAAGAACACGTTAAAATCTATTAAAGTGTCATTCCAAATACAGTACATACTTTCTAGTTCAATTATTAGTAATTAATTAGTTAAAATTCCTAAAAATGTGATCGATAATG
Source organism: Abscondita cerata (assembly GCA_030710515.1). NCBI lineage: Eukaryota > Metazoa > Arthropoda > Insecta > Coleoptera > Lampyridae > Abscondita > Abscondita cerata. The sequence continues at coordinate 70,553 of JALBCR010001803.1, read as the reverse complement.
ATATTAGCAATTTCTGATAAACAAGATGATTCACTAGTGGTGGCCAAAAATAAACCCACGTATTATTTGATAAAAATTTTAAACTGGGTTTTTCATATAAAGTTTTTATCAGGAAAGCTTCGTTAAAAAGTTACAGGGTGGTAAACTTAAAAAAAAATTTTTTTTAGAGTACCTCAAAAACTAGTGACTATAATAAACCGAAATGTTTAGACAAACCCATGTGTCAAATTTCAGTTTATTACAGTCAGTAGTTTATACCATTGCATGCAAGTAGGTGGAGGTCAATTTGAACATTTAATAAGATGAAATGTGTCAAAATAATTAATTAATGATGAAAGTTTACACATCTTCTACATTTTTAACCCCTTTTTCGAAAAAGTATCAATACATCGGTACGTCATTGGAATCTGTTAAACATGTTGATTTATTACTTCGCTTCGTTTCTGGGCAGACTTTAGTTCGGCTGCTTTGTTTTGTTGAATCAAAGTGTCTATTTACACGCATTTTAATAGTCACCTTACGTGAAATTTTGCGAGTTGCGCATTTAATTTACTAAAATATTTCTGATAATTTTGGAGGTAATTGTTTTTCCGGCCAGATGAAAGACAATGAGTTTTCATAGACTTCGCTTTACAAAGACTTTATTATTATAGTCTTCTTGTATCTGACTCACTCAATAATACTACAATTTACTTTTTTTTCAATTATAATTGAATCAATAATGCTAAACAATTTGTAAAAAAAAATCAACCTCATTTGGTTTTCTACATCAGGCAACAATATAATAGTCTTGAAGAAGCAAGGCTGTTATTAAGAGTTAAGACACAAAACCTTTTAATATTTTTTTAAAAATCTTTTTAACATTAAAACGAAATTGCAAACCATTTTTTCTCACACAGGATTTTCAAGAAAAATCGTTTTATAATAATATTATTTTATAAACGATATTTTTAATAATATTGTTTCGTTGATGTTGTTTGTGTTATGCTAATGCAACTTATTATGCAAAATTGTAAAGCACTCCAAGTGAAAACTAGACATTGAAATAATAAAAGAGACGTTATGAATCCGTGAACGTTTAGATTAAAATATCTACCAGCTGTACTAAGAGAATTTGTTCGTGACAGGAGGTTGAAGAAAATATGAATTTAGAATGTTTCCTTATATTTTTAAGAATTTTGATATAATTCTTCAAGTTGAATGTTTTTAAATACATTTTATATAAATTTGATGCAGAATTTACAATAATAAATGTTTAATTTTGTCAGCTCTGTGTATGAATTGATTAGGCGTAATAATTTAACTTTACTGTAAGATTATTTCAGGTTCAAAAATAAATAGTAATGCGACAATTTAATTTATGATTACTTGTAAAAGCTCGTACGTTAACTTTCAAAGGACTTTGGTAACTTTGAAGTTTCTGTTTATTCCGAAGCGCAAATTTCCTAAACAGCAAATTCTAGTAGAATTTTTTTTAAATTTGTTTCTAAGTTCCCTCTCGTTTTGGGAATCTCGATGATTATTTAAGTGCCTAAACAGGTTGCGCGAATTAATTTGCATTTTGATCCAACCTTTACCTAAAAAATAAATAGAAATTCTTTTCTAGGAGGGTTCATATTACTCAAGCTACATTGGACTATCTTGGTGGCGAATACGAAGTGGAGGCTGGTATGGGTGGAACACGAAACCAATATTTGCGAGATAACAGCGTAACCACGTATTTTATTGTGCCTCCTGCAAGACGAAGAAAGGTATTTATAGTAAATTGTTCGGCTTTGCTTTTTAAAACTAACAAATTTATCGGAGAACAGTTTCAAAAGAAAAATTTTAAATTTCTAGTTATTAATTTTGTTTAGCTCAGCTCAAAGGTATGGTTAATTTTCTTTTTCGTAAAAATATTAGTTTTCTATTTAACTTTATCGAAAGTTACTGTCAATTAACTTTGACATCGTATTTTATTAAAAATCGTTGCTGTACCTAAAATCCATCTGTTGGCTGTTACGTGTGCTTAATACAATTTTTCCTTTTATTTCGTTTTTGCTTGGCTTTGTTTTTAATCCGCATACAATCTTAATCTAATGTTTTCCTTTACTTGGATTATTATCTACCCAGTGTAGTTTGAGTTTTCTTTGTTGTTCAAATTTTGAAGTGATTTAAGTACGTGTTTTGGTATTTGTTATGAATTAATATTTGTATATAACAAACCCTTTTAAAGATGTTTATCCTATGTTTTTTCAAAAGGCGTTTAATTATTTCCATAGTTATTCATTTATAAAATAAATGAGTTTAATAAATAGCCTTATGTTGTGTATTACGTTTGATAAAATTATTTTGAATAATGCAAGGAACGGATTACAAAAAAATGTTTTAGGCACATAATTAGTCGATTGTTAACTTCGTTTGCATATGAGAGTTGTCTCGATCGAAGATCACAGCACTCGGTACGAAAACTGGAAGAATGTGCAAATGCGTTAATAAATTTCAACCATTTCTTCGAAACATTGAATATTTGTTTTTGTAAGGCAACGTGGTTAGCAAAACCAAAATGAAATTGGACGCGCGGAGTGAAATTTTGGGTTTCAGAGTTTAATAGCATGAACTTTCGTGACTTATAAAAACTGCAGTAAGAGATAACATCGTTGTGGTGTACCAAATGTGCCTAGACAACCGTGATGAATTAAAGTTAAAGAGATACCATTGACTATAAATATATCCAAAGAATGTATTGAATTAAGATTTGGACTTGAGAAAGCTGTCATGGGTGCACACACTTCACATCAAAAACGTTTTCAAAAGATGATACTGTTCCTTCTGCGACTACTTTAGAATAACTCTAGAGTTACCTAAATCGAATATGTTACTGAAGCAGACTTCGGATTATTACTAGAAAAGCTATAAACTTCTTGCCAGGAAAGAAGATTCCTGCGTCATAAGTATAAGCATATGAATCAATATTAAAAACTTCTGAGTCAATTTGATCATTTACTATTTAGTTACTGGTTAGAATTAGAAAGTAACTAAAATAGTGTTGGGTGTGGTTGTCAGTTGAAATACTAACCTTAAAAAGTAAAGACATTTGACAGAACGTCAACTTAAATGAAATTGAAGTCAATTGAGTAACTGTATTCATAACGCATATAGTACATCTTCCCTCTTTATTTTACACATATATGTGTCTTATTCATACAAAGATCGATACGTTATTTCGTACGTCGGAAAATAATGACGCCAGTATCATTTTTGGTGGCACCATGTTTAGCTACAAATTGCGGAAAAACTGCCATACTACATTTACAGAAAAAAAAATAAATTACACTTAAGCGTTCGTCATGTAAAAATTAGGATTTACCTGCTAGCGCATTTTATCTCCTAAGTGAGTTTTTGTCAAACCAGGAGCAATCATTTTACACAGAAAAAGGGCGAGTATTATTTGGATAGGTTGAAGAGGTGGAAACTGGGAGAAGTGTATAGACTATCAATCGAAAAAAAGTTAATTTGAAATGTTTGCATCTTTGTCAGAAACTTTCAAACAACCCTCGTACGTATGTCAAATAAACTTAAACGTATTCAAAGAAAATCTCCTAATATTTTGGAAATTGAATTCTCACTTTAACGAAAAAATCATCCATCGATTTGTTTTTTTTTTAATTTTTACAATTATTTACCTGCAAAATGTTACCAAAACAGTAACAACTCTGATTACCATTATGATTCTAAAGACTTAATTGTATTACTAATTGAAGAAGGAACGATTGTTGCAATTCAGAATGATAAAGCTTTAATCGATAGTCTTATAACTTAAAAATTCATTATTTCTTTTAATTAGTTGAAACGCAATAATTGACAGAAAAAAGAGGGTATAAATATCGAAAAAAACTCGTGACAAATTCAAATCAAACATATAAAACATAAGGTTAAAAACAATTTTTAACGTCTTTTTGTAGTAGCGTTGTGCCTCTTTTCTTTTCTTTACTTTTCCACGTGCTAACCCTGTGACTAACCTACCCGCCCTGGAATCCTTGGCGGATTTCTTCCAGCCACTCTTGTTCAACACGCTGCAGGTCCGGTCCGCTCTTGGTGCCGCACAGAGGAGGAAATTGAGCTTCAAGAACGTCTCCAACGTGGTGGTGCAACTTCTCCATTCAATTAAATATTCCATGGAAGTTCCGTTCTCCAACATGACTATTCAAGCTTCAGACATCAAGAACAGCAATACGAGAAAGGTAAGAATAACTACTTTTATATTTGATACAAAACGTTTTTTTGTTCGTGCACAATACTTTTTTATTGATTACGAAAACTGGCAAACATTATGTCTTATACTCAAGGTCTAATGTTGGTCAGTTTATATCTATAATTTTTTTGTTATGAATAGATACTTTCTTATTTTAATGTGCATACACAATTTTTGGACAAACTTTGCAAAATGTATTTTATCTTCGCCGATGCGCCGTGCAAAGCTTTTGGAATAATATAGTCTCAAATTTTGAATGGACCAAAAAAGAGAGAGTGGAATTAAACTACTAAACCTCATAATTAATAATAGACACTGTTTTTTTTAAAGATGCATAACAACTCAATAGAAAAGCAGTTAAAGTGGTTTTGAAAGAATCTTATAGGAAATATTACATGTTTATGTCAATTTCACACTTTGTGCACACAATTTGCTAGTGGAAATGACAGATGTCTTGTTATGAAATAACTGAATTTATATTTAAATTAAATTAACAAATGTTGGATCCTTATATATTTTGATGCATGTAATAAATTCAGTCGAATATCTTTAAATGTTTTGTTGATATATAAGATAAAAATGTACGTTAAATTTAAAAGTTTTACAATTGTTTATCACATCTTTGTTTCATTAACTATTTCGAAATTGTTAATTAAATAGCAGTTGAGTAAGCAAATTTTTTGTATGGAACCCTCATTTGTTATGTATAATATAATTTACTGGAAAAATATTCATACTAATTTTAGTTCTTTCGATTTTTCAATGCATTGCAGACGGTATGTAGTTGTTTCTTTCTTTGTGTTTTGTTATAGCTTTCATTACGGATCGATAAATAACGAATCAATATGTAATATACTACGGTCTTTACAATATATATTGTTTACTTTCGGGTAATGTTCTTAAGTAACTTTTTGTGAATTCAAGGAATATAATAAGTAAATGAATAAATTTAATATTGGTGATTAATTTAAAAATTATTTACGTCACGATTGGAAAGCCAAAAACTAGCATATGATAATATGTGTGAAACTCTCGATATTCACAGCTCTGAAATTGTTCGCTCGTTTTGGGTAACTTACAGTAATTATAGTTTTTTTAAGCAAAGGCGGGAAAAGAATTAAAAGATTTTGGACAAAGTTTTATTTTAACTGAATTTTCGCCAATTAATTAATCAATTGCATTCACTTACCAAACGTCGAACACTAAATTGAGTATTTGACGAATACTTTGACAAAGACTTTAACGATGAAAAACTAACGCTTTTAATTAATTTTTTAAAGAGAAAAAACTTGTTGAAATTACAGCATATCGAGGTGGATATCATTCATAAAAGATAATCAGTGGCTACTGTTTAATAAAGTTAAAATTACCGCTGCCTTCATTACAATTTATATTTTATTAACCATTAGCACGTAGAATTTCCAGTTATACAGTGCCGTAAATAATTATTGTTATTAAGAAGTAACGATACCTAATTTCAGGTCACTTACCGGTAGAACAAACTTTTATTGCTTGATAATTTTTAATTAAAAACTTGTAGGACAAATAGATGTTTGAACGTTAAATTTTTGTCACCGTTCCATAATTATATAATGTTATGAAATAACATAATTTTTTATGGTGGTGTGATTTGTAAAGTGTTGTCAATCGATTCAAATTTTTGTCAACTTAAAACTTTTACATTTACTCTACAATCCTTTCAACTGTGACGGTTTACCATTTGTTATCTAAAACTTTGCACGTTAAAAAACTGTTCATTCAACAATTTTGGAACTTTCCTACAACCTGCGATAAGCTTAAAATCGTCTACTTTATTGTCGGATTTCTTTTGAAAAACTTTAACCATAATTTCTTTAATAGTGACTACATTAATATACAGTCACTTCCCTGTATATAATAGTTATGCTTTATGATAAAATTAATTTTAAGTTTTAATTTATATCATATAGCATATTTACCCACGTAAAGTTACCCACACTTTTAGCCACACAAATTATTTTGTATATATGGACGAATAATGCATTTTAGTGATTTTAAACCAAAATTACAATATCGGTATATAATCTAAATATCATTACAATACGTTATGAGAAGAAAAAGCTACTCTGGGCGTCGTAATTGCGAACTTCGCTTGCGGGACCGTGTGGGCTCTTTTTTGATAGCAATTTTGACATCGTTTGTCACATTTTTTTGCGTGTAAATTTTTTTATACATAGAATGAACAATTACAAATAACATATTAAAAAACTAAAATGCTGTTATTTTTTTAAAAAAAGTTACAAGACGGGGAAGTTATACCCGAGCGATGTAATCGCGAGCATCTCTTTGATGACAAATTTGACATCGTTTGTCACATTTTTTTTTGTGCAAATTTTTTATACATAGAATGAACAATTACAAACAACATATTAAAAAGTAAAAGCTGTAATTTTTTTTAAAAGAGTTACAAAACCGAGAAGTTATACCCGAGCGACGTAATCTCGAGCATCTAATTGATGGCAAATTTGACATCGTTTGTCACATTTTTTTGCGTGTAAATTTTTTTATACATAAAATAAACAATTACAAACATATTAAAAAACTAAAATGCTGTTATTTTTTTAAAAAAAGTTATAAGACCGGGAAGTTATACCCGAGCGATGTAATCGCGAGCATCTCTTTGATGACAAATTTGACATTGTTTGCCACATTTTTTTTGCTTGCAAATTTTTTTATACATAGAATAAACAATTACAAACAACATATTAAAAAACTAAAATGCTGTTATTTAAAAAAAAATTACAAGACCGAGAAGTTACACCCGAGCGACCTAATCGCGAGCATCTCTTTGATGACAAATTTGACATCGTTTGTCACATTTTTTTGCGTGCATTTTTTTTATACATAGAATGAACAATTACAAACAACATATTAAAAAACTAAAATGCTATTATTTTTTTAAAAAAAGTTACGAGACCGGGAAGTTATACCCGAGCGATGTAATCGCGAGAATCTCTTTGATGACAAATTTGACATCGTATGTCACATTTTTTTTTTGCAAATTTTTTTATACATAGAATGAACAAATTACAAACAACATATTAAAAAACTAAAATGCCGTTATTTTTTTAAAAAAAGTTAAAAGACCGAGAAGTTATACCCGAGCGACGTAATCGCGAGCATCTCTTTGATGGCAAATTTAACATCGTTTGTCACATTTTTTTTGCGTGCAAATTTTTTTGTACATAGAATAAACAATTACAAGTAACATATTAAAAAACTAAAATGCTGTTATTTTTTTAAAAAAAGTTACAAGACGGGAAGTTATACCCGAGCGATGTAATCGCGAGCATCTCTTTGATGGCAAATTTGACATCGTTTGTCACATTTTTTTTGTGCAAATTTTTTATACATAGAATGAACAATTACAAACAACATATTAAAAAGTAAAAGCTGTAATTTTTTTTAAAAGAGTTACAAAACCGAGAAGTTATACCCGAGCGACGTAATCTCGAGCATCTAATTGATGGCAAATTTGACATCGTTTGTCACATTTTTTGCGTGTAAATTTTTTATACATAAAATAAACAATTACAAACATATTAAAAAACTAAAATGCTGTTATTTTTTAAAAAAGTTATAAGACCGGGAAGTTATACCCGAGCGATGTAATCGCGAGCATCTCTTTGATGACAAATTTGACATTGTTTGCCACATTTTTTTGCTTGCAAATTTTTTTATACATAGAATAAACAATTACAAACAACATATTAAAAAACTAAAATGCTGTTATTTAAAAAAAAATTACAAGACCGAGAAGTTACACCCGAGCGACCTAATCGCGAGCATCTCTTTGATGACAAATTTGACATCGTTTGTCACATTTTTTGCGTGCATTTTTTTATACATAGAATGAACAATTACAAACAACATATTAAAAAACTAAAATGCTATTATTTTTTAAAAAAGTTACGAGACCGGGAAGTTATACCCGAGCGATGTAATCGCGAGAATCTCTTTGATGACAAATTTGACATCGTATGTCACATTTTTTTTTTGCAAATTTTTTTATACATAGAATGAACAAATTACAAACAACATATTAAAAAACTAAAATGCCGTTATTTTTTTAAAAAAAGTTAAAAGACCGAGAAGTTATACCCGAGCGACGTAATCGCGAGCATCTCTTTGATGGCAAATTTAACATCGTTTGTCACATTTTTTTGCGTGCAAATTTTTTGTACATAGAATAAACAATTACAAGTAACATATTAAAAACTAAAATGCTGTTATTTTTTTAAAAAAGTTAGAAGACCGAGAAGTTACACCCGAGCAACGTAATCGCGAGCATCTCTTTGATGGCAATGACAATCACGTGACACTAATGTTTTAACAGTATTTTGTGTCGCTGTTAGCTAAGTTAACGCATGTAGAGCTACATATTTCCTAACAAATGAAACATATTACTGAATTGCTATCACTGATATTAGCATCACAACATTTGTTGGAAATTTTATTGTCTATAACTTTGGTTAGAACTATTTTTCTCTAAGACGTTTGTATAACGTATAAAGGCTTACCAGTAACATAAATTTAACAATCGTTGGCTGTTACTGAAATTTATAATTCGATTTTACAAATTCCTTCGAGTTGAAAATTACTTCTTTCTTAAATATTGATTTTTTTCTACAGCATATCAGTTTTTTTTCTATCAAAATTATTAAGTTGCGACGATGTTAGATATTTATTTTATTTTTCGTGCAAAATGTTTTATATCGCTGCACACTTTCAATATTTTTTTACACGTTTGATAGTATCAGAACGATGTAGAGTTCTGCGCGAAACTCTTGTTTTAATCTAAAAATGTTCAAAAAAAAAAAAGTGGTGAATGAAATTTCACTTCAGAATTCAAAGCGATGTTCGCTTACTATTATTGCGATGGCTACTTAGTAAGCAACATGTTTATTTCACTGAAACTACACCACATAGATAGAGAAAAAAGTGAAAGCCGTAAAATGCTTTAATAAAATTTAAATAATCTTATCGAAATGTATCCTAAAAAATTTGATATTAGTCGCTCGGGTATAAACTTCCGTTCTTGTAACTTTTTTTTTAAATAACAGCATCAGAATGTTTTAATTATTCATTCCATGTATAAAAAATTTTAAAGCAAAAAAAATGTGACAAACGATGTCAAATTTGCCATCAAAAAGATGCTCGCGATTACGTCGCTCGGGTATAACTTCTCGGTCTTATAACTTTTTTTTAACAAATAACAGCATTTAGTTTTTTAATATGTTGTTTGTAATTGTTCATTCTATGTATAAAAAAATTAGCACGCAAAAAAAATGTGACAAACAATGTCAAATTTGTCATCAAAGAGATGCTCGCGATTACATCGCTCGGGTATAACTTCCCGGTCTTATAACTTTTTTTAAAAAAATAACAGCATTTTAGTTTTTTAATATGTTTGTAATTGTTTATTTTATGTATAAAAAAATTTACACGCAAAAATGTGACAAACGATGTCAAATTTGCCATCAATTAGATGCTCGAGATTACGTCGCTCGGGTATAACTTCTCGGTTTTGTAACTCTTTTAAAAAAAATTACAGCTTTTACTTTTTTAATATGTTGTTTGTAGTTGTTCATTCTATGTATAAAAAAATTTGCACAAAAAAAAATGTGACAAACGATGTCAAATTTGTCATCAAAGAGATGCTCGCGATTACATCGCTCGGGTATAACTTCCCGGTCATGTAACGTTTTTTAAAAAATAACAGCATTTTAGTTTTTTCATGTTGTTTGTAATTGTTCATTTTATATATAAAAAATTTTTAACCCAAAAAAATGTGACAAACGATGTCAAATTTGGCATCAAAAAGATTCTCGCGATTACGTCGCTCGGGTATAACTTCTCGGTCTTGGAAATTTTTTTAAAAAAATAACAGAATTTAATTTTTTAATATGTTGTTTGTTGTTTATTCTATGTATTAAAAAAATTGCAGGCAAAAAAAATTTGACAAACGATGTCAAATTTGCTATCAAAAAGGTGCCCACACGGTCCCGCAACCGAAGTTCGCAATTACGACGCCCAGAGTAGCTTTTTCTTCTCATAAATATCGTAATGATATTTAGATTATATACCGATATAGTAATTTTGGTTTAAAATCAATTAAATTGCATTTATTCGTCTATATATACAAAATAATTTGTGTGGCTAAAAGTGTGGGTAACTTCACATGGGTGCGTATTTCGTTAATTTTTTTAGTTTCATAACAATTTAATTAATTTTTTTGCAATAAACACAATAGGCAAAATGGTTTCTCCCTTAATTTTATCTCTTTTATTTTTTTTAATAAACATTATTTCTAAAAATGCATAGTTATTTATGCAATATGCAAGTAAATTCTTTTTAATTGTTAACTACAGTTTTCTTACAGATTTCATTATCTGCAACACTTAACTATTTAGTGATATGTTACGTAATGATTGAATTGAAATGCTACAACTCACAAAGTTTTTGAGGGAAAAAGAATTTGAAACATTTATTTATCGAACTTCGAACACCTACACTTCATTGTTGCAAAAAAAACATTTCTTATACTTGACATAAATTTACATTGAATATATTAGTTCTCTTTGAAACGTGACAATGATAAGCGTTTCATGTTAACCAAATTATTGTATTGATATTATTGGCCCACAACAAATATCAAACATTCAGTGATTAATGACAGTGTTACGATACTGTATAATGTTTAGTTAAAATTAAAACACTCTTACTAAAATTCAACAATTTGCTTGAAATCCGTTAACCAATTACATCGCGTTTAACACTCAATGTACCGAGTGGCCAACTAAGAATGGACGCCGGCTATATCTCGGGAATTATAAATCTGACAATATTGAAAAAAAAATTTTTAATAAGTAAATCGACTACGTGAAATCGCGGGAAATTATTTTCAAGTTTGTAAGATGGCCGCTAGGGGGCGAAACTGTTATGGCCGATTATACAATTGGTTCTTTCTCCAAAAATATGCAAATATAAATATATTTTAAATATTGTCGTAGTAAAGACTGCAAAATTTCAGATTTTTTTTGCTTAGAGTATTTTACTCTCTCTTTTAAAATGTAGTGGTGGGGGAACGTCAAACAAGTTTTTATTTAAATGGAAATAACTTCGGTATAAGTTAACAGAATTGAACAAACTAGGTCTCGTTTAAAAGAGCTCTTCTTACTTAATAATATGCTGTATTAAGATAATCTGAATAAATTTTGACGTGATAGCTAGAGGGCGCTGTTTAACATTACAACAATTATTGCGCATTATCATGAGATTTTTAAATAGCACCCTATGTATCTTTTTACACAGTTAAATAGAGGACAAAATTACTAAACAGTCGGCGCAAACCGCAACTTCCTATCTTTTTTCAAACCGAAGATATTAATAAAACAAATGCACTTAAGCATCCTTTCCCGCGTAGACCCAACTGCACTCTCTAGTTCAGCTACTGAAATAGTTTGCATACCTCTCTTATTCGTCCAATCATGTTATCACGTGTAGTGGGTCCGGTTGCAAAAACTATATCTTTTACTCGACCCCATAAATAAAAATCCAGGCATGTTAAATCCGGTGATCTAGCCGGCCATGGAAAAATGCTGCCCCGTCCTATCCATCTACCAGGGTAGTTGGCATCTAAAAATTGACGAACATTCACTGCGAAGTGGGCTGGACAGCAATCGTGCTGGAACAGCATTCGTCTTCAAATTTCTAGGGGCACTTCCTCTAACAGAATCGGCAATTGCTCTGTTAAAAACTGTAGGTAATTGTGGCCATTTAGTTGATTATTAAAAAAGAATGGACCGATAATTTGCCCTTCTAGAATCCCTGCCTAACAATTTACAGATCAACGACCTTGGTGCTGAACTTCTTGCATCCATGCGGATTCGTTCTTGACCAATAGTGCATATTATGGACATTTACACTGCCATTACTATGAAAGGTGGCCTCATCTGTCCACAATATACGTGATAGAATTTGGGGATCGTCTGCCATCCTACTCAAGAGCCAGTGGCATAATGGTCTAGTCTTCGATCAAAATCTGCAGCAGTCAATGCCTGATGCAGGACTAAGTGAAAGATGTAAGATGATCACTACTGATTCAACAGTAGGATAAGTATTAAGTAAACCTTTGTAAGTTTACAGTAGAGTTTGAACATTGAAGATTCGCTTACCTGTGCTCTTTGAGAATGTTTTGAACGGTAGATCGAGTTACTCCCAGATGCTGTGCAATACTTCTAGTACTTAGGTGTGGATTAAACTGCACATAAGCTAAAACATTAATAATGTTCTCTTCGGTACGTCTCCTGTGTTGTCTACGGTATACGGGAACATGGACGCTTCCAGTTGTTTGTAAACGATGGATAACTCGCAGAAAAACCTTTTTACTGGGGTACCGTCTATCGGGATATTGCTGCGCATATATACCCTTTCAGCAACTGTAGCATTTCTCATGCATTCAAAATAGACACCTATCATGTCAAATAACTCTTCGTTGGTATAAAGCATTTTGTAACACTTAACAGCACAGCACTAAGTCTATCTAAACTAATACTAACAACACTAATGTAACACAAAAAACGACAAGAAAAACTAACAAACTAACAGTAACATAACACAAACAACAACAAGTAAACTCAAACTACACGAAAAACTCAAACAATCACACGCAATAACAAAATCGAGAACAAGCTTTGAAAAATAGCAACTAAATGATATTGACATGAAATTCAATTGTTCCCATATTTTGACGTATTGCTTCCAATTTTGTTTCACAGCCTACTAATTTTATGACGGGTACCTTCGCTAAGAACTGATTATTATTTAAGTGCATCGAAAACGATGAACGACTGTTTGAACATTTAGGGCGGCATTAATTAAATGGTTTCAATTAATTTAAATTCATTTTCTACGTAAAATATGTAATAGATGTTGCATAGTCAGAGGTCAAACATTTATCTTATTGATATCTTCGGTTTGAAAAAGATAGGAAGTTGTGGTTTGCGCCGACTGTTTAGTAATTTTGTCCTCTATTTAACTGTGTAAAAAGATACATAGGGTGCTATTTAAAAATCTCATAATAATGGGCAATAATTGTTGTAATGTTAAACAGCGCCCTCTAGCTATCACGTCAAAATTTATTCAGATTATTTTAATACAGCATATTATTAAGTAAGAAGAGCTCTTTAAACGAGACCTAGTTTGTTCAATTCTGTTAACTTATACCGGAGTTATTTGCATTTAAATAAAAACATGTTTTACATTCCCCCACCACTACATTTTCTAAGACAGAGTAAAATGCCCTAAACAAAAAAAAACAGAAATTTTGCAGGCTTTACGACGGCAATATTTAAAATATATTTATATTTGCATATTTTTGGAGAAAGCGCAAATTTTATGATCGGCCATAACAGTTTCGCCCCCTAGCGGCCATCTTACAAACTTGAAAATAATTTCCCGCGATTTCACGTAGTCGATTTACTTATTAAATATTTTTTTTCAATATTGTCAGATTTATAATTCCCGTGATATAGCCGGCGTCCATTCTTAGTTGGCCACCCGGTACATTTTGAGTAAAAACAATTAGTCGCTTTAATGAATATTACTTAGGTACACGTATGTTTTTTTACATGAATGTACTCTTATTTATCTTAAATGTGTTCGTGCCGACAGTTACCTCCTAATTTGTTCAAGGATTCTAAACTTATTACATTTTTTAATTTTGTTTGATCTTGATCCACCTCAAACTCGGAATTTTGAAAAACGTAATCAATTTTTATCAATATGTGGAAAGTATTTAATTTTTTTAAATAAGGTTTTCCGTTGTTGAACCTTTGTCGAAATGGTTGCGTTTACCACAACGTCTTAACCCTTTCATTATCGAGAAAATCAGAAAACAGAATGAAGCATCAAGATAGACGTTTAGAAGTTCAGCAATCAATTTAAACATCAAAGTTGTCCATATAAGTATGAAATATGGGGTAGTTAGGTTTTTATGGGTTTTATCTTTACTAAAAATCTTACTTCATTCTTCAGGTCAGCTGATTAATCAAAACTTTCAGATCTTCTCAAAGGGAGTAGACAACAAAAAGCGCAAAGAAATCAATCCTTGTTTTCCATTTTATTAAAATAAAAAAATCTCAATACTAGCTTGGTGTCACCTAGTTGTCGGCTGAAATGGACGAAGATGAACCCATTTCTAACGAAACCTCTACCTCCATAAATTTTTATAGCAGAGGTCAAAAATATCAACCCACTAACAACACTTTTTAATGAGGTTGCGAATGATACGTATACACTTAAAGCGTTTGGCAACGAACAAGCAACAATTCAAACCTCATCCACCGAAATTTGTTGTATCTTCTATCATTATTAAAGAATTAACCAGTAAAAATACGCAATCCACACTTACAAACCTAAACAAGAAAAAAACTTTAAAATAGTAATTACAAATTTATATCACTCAACTGACATTCACGAGGTAGAGCATCAAGCACTGAACATGTGGAATTGTTGAATTAAAGCAAAAAGAAAACAACAAAGAAATTTACAATACCCAGTTATTTATAAATTCGAGCGTAGTAGTTAAAGCTCCACAACGCATAATACCTCGTGTTCTAAATGCCAGCCATTTGGTCATACCAAAAATTACTGCCAGCATACTCCGAGATGTGTGAAATGCTCGCAATACCATAAACGATAGATGTCCACGAAAAAGGACGGTAAAGTAGTTTGGGTTAACTGTAATAATAACCTTCCTGCAAATTATAAGGTTGTTTCATCTACAAACAGTTACAAGAAAAACTTTACTCGAAGTGGGGACAATAATGAACATTCTCACCACGTTAATAACTAATAATATCTTCGCAAATTAAAATTACTGCATGGAACAATAATGGAATAATATTGACGTACTCCTTATCTTCGAATCGCATTTCACCAATCAAACCTATCTCAAATTTCCTAAATTCAACATTAACCACACAAACCACTACTATTTTAATTGAAGATAAAGATGCTTTTCAATTTACTAAGCACATAACTAGTCTAGAAGATTACATACACTTCTTCAAGACATCGGTAACAAATTTATCGTCGCCGGTGACTTAAATACTAAGCACGTTCAGTGGGGCTCACGTGTAACAAGGCTAGATGGAAGAAGGCCATTTGCTGCCAATCAAGCAAATAATTTAAAGTATTTATATACCGGTGAACTAACCTACTGACCAACCGATCGCAGAAGACTTCCAGACTTAATTGACTTTGCTTTGCTTCTCTACTCATCTATGTCAAATCAAATCTGACTTTGAATTAGTTGCATACAATTCAGCCATTATAATTAAACTCTGTTTGGAACTACTTTCGGGATAGACTAGACTATCTATTAAATCTCTCAGTGACACTGAAAAGCGTAAGAAGCTACACCTCAAACATTAAATCGCTCTGCAAAAATAAACCGTCCGGTTGTAATTCAAGATAAAATTAACGAAATAAAATGGCTAAGCGCTTGGTGGCAGCTCACCAGGTCCGATGCAGATAAGCGGATCTTAAACAAAACTACTAAACAACTAATAACAACTAATAAAACTATTATTTCAACACAAAAATGCCTGAAGTGAAGAGGCCAACTCAACACATTTCGCTCATCCAAAATGTTGACGGGTCCTAGGCTCGAAGTGATTCTGATAAGGCTGCTGCCTTTTGCTAAGATTTAACCCTCACCTCTCAAAAGCTTCTCAAGAAGACCAATAAATCAAGAATTTCCTATAAGCTTTATTTTAAACGAGTTTCCTGCTTAAACCGTTCATGGTGAAAGAAGTACGTGAAATAATAAACTACAAGACCAAAACAAAAAAAGCTCCAGGTTATGATTTGTTAAGTGGAGATATTATTAAACAATTTTCTGAAAAAACGATAAATCACTTGCGAAGCCTTTGGAAAATCGTCCAGCTAGTAATGACTTTTAAACCAAGTAAACCCCTCAGGGAGTATCATCGTACTGACCTATTAGTCTTCTTCCTGTATATTCGAAAATAATCCTAACGAGAATATAAACCCTAGAATTGATTCTAAAGCACGGAACGGTAGAGCAAATTCATCGACTAGTTGACAAAATATCGTGCAATCTTGAAAACAGCAGATTTTTGTTTTGCTGCATTCTTAGATTTCTTGTTTGCTTTCGTTAAAGAATAATAAAATTTAAAAAAAAACTCCCCCAGTAAATATAATTCTGAAGTCTTATATGACTAATAGGCAGTTGCTTGTTAAATATAGGGGTGAAGATACTAATCTTAAGCTAATACTATATGGATTGATTTTTCAACTTCACCATGAACCACCACAGCTACTTTTGGTGACGATATTGCAATACTGGTATCTCAGGTTCAACCTGAAACAACGTCTATATATTTGAAAGCACATTTAAAAATAATCCAACAATGGCTAAAAAGGCAATGAAATGCGCAAACGTCAAAAGTTTAGTGTAGGCAGACGGTACAAAAATGGAGTTAAAAAACCAAAAAAAAAATTAAATTTCTGTGGAGATCTCTCAAAAGATATGGAACGATTTTTTTCATGTTTGGCGGAACGATGAATAGATTAGTCGCAAGCTCTTATCTGTACAACCTACTTAATCTATACTAATAAATAATATTGGAGTGCCTGACTGTGATTTCAAAATCAATTTGTTTGTGATAAAATGTGGTTATTTGAAGGATATTAAAAAAAAAAGGCTTGTTAAAATTTCTGTCTGCTTATCTGTATGTGCATATTGCAGTGGATTATCAACTTCGCATATAAATTAGCTATGAGACATCTTTTTAATTTGTTTATAATTGTTTAAATAAAAGAATTAGTTATATACATGGAATTTAATTGACTCTATACAAAAAGCTTTTACAATAATTTTACACATTAGATTTTATTTGTCATATGACGCATGCATAAAGTTCAATTCAAAATAACAAATAAAAAAAAATTATTTTATTTATCTATGTTTGTCTTTATGTTTGTCAGGACTATATAGATTTTTACATGAATTTTATTGGTAGGTAACAGGTAAAGTTTTTTAAAGAATACCTATAATATATGGTATTGTTTACTTCAGTCTGTCTGTTTGTTTTTTTTGTACGGACTAATTTTTAAACAGCTGAATAAATTTTGAGGGTCAGCAGCATACCTGACACAGTAATTTAACAATTGCATATGTTTGTCTGTCTGTCTGTTTCTTTGTACGAGGTAATCATCTAAAATGTTGACTTTTGACAACACTTTAATTGGGAAGTATTCCAAAACCTTCCCAAGAATTTAATCGCATCCGACTTCCAAAAAGAAGTACCAAGTTTTGGAATACTTCGGCAAACAAAAAAATCAGTTTTTTATGTTTGTTCAAGTTTTCTCTCCGTATAATCTCTGAAACAAGTGAATCCTTGAATTTCAGTCGTGGTTCTCGCAATATTTTTACCCTACAAAAATGTTAGGGGGGAATTTTTTGTCTTTATAAATATAGACCATTATTTATACAATGCATTTGGTTGAACAGCTGTAGCTGTTTAATGGTTGTTCTCAATGTCCCGCAGATTACTTTAAACCAACATCTAAAGTTTTGAAAATTATTTTATTTATTTTAATTTTGAAAACTTTAGCTGTTTGTTTAAAGTAATCTGCGGGACAATGATGATAGACGATTCTCTTATATAGCATTCATATTTCACTAAATCTAATATAAAGTTTGGCGTATTTTCTCCAAAAATCGGTTAAAATCAAGTTAAAAATGTGTTTTTCGTATAATTGGCTGTGATAATACGAGAGTTATAATCATACGAGATACGTGATGATACACAATAACATAAAGAACTGCACTACAAAAATTATAAACACAGCTATTGGTACCACATCAAAGCGCAACGAAAAATAAATAAAGGCAGTTTCTCGTTTACATTAACGTAGTTTTATATACAATTTTAACTCATCGTCGACAATTACTGCTTTCGTTTATTTTTCTCTGATTGTATATACCAACTATTGCTGTTCTAGCTAAAAAAACACGTTTTTGAAATAACCTCTGTCATTCGCAATTATTTTATATAGTCGATTAAATATAAATTTTTCTACAAGCATAATAGTCACTTTACGATATGAAATAAAGCTATATCTTTTGATCTCGATGAAAATGTCTTGCATTACTTTGAAGCTCTTTATGAAATCATTTTCTTTTATAAAAAGCAATAATGTTTAATAAAGAGCTCCGAGTGGATTTCATATACGAGGTAATGTAATTTACTGTATTCAATCTAAAACAGAAAGTATCAATATATTTTTTTTTACATCGATATAAAAATCGGATCTAATTAAAACTTCTTCTTTGATAAAAGTAAAAACGGTTTTATTAATTACACGTTAAATAAAACACTCTTTTCTAACTTAATGCTTCTGTGATTTAAGTTCAGTTTTTTTTAATTTTCTTGCACTTAGATGTTGTGGTTTGCATGACTTTTGCATTTTAGGATGCGGTAAGTGTGCATAGACCTCTACACTCAAATACAGTTTGTTTCTATTGTAAGTAACCAAGACTGCACTTTGGTAAGTGCTTTTACCCACGTTGAATACGCTTTTACCTTCAAATTTTCCAACGTTGTACAGATAATTTAATTACACGGGGACGTATTCTTTTTTTTTTCACGTTTATATTTTTTATAACATACCAATTTTAATGCACAACTTGCGTAATGTTGCACTGTATTAGAAAGCTTCAGCGTTAGTACCTGTTAAAAAGTTCTTTTTTGTTCAAATTATTTTGAATATCAGGAACTTTCTAACAAAGTGAAGCTTGATTGTGTCTTTTGTCATATATAGATTTTATTATTTTTAACAATAACTAAAATTTATTTTAACTGTCAACCCCAAAATGGAAAACTTTTTGCATGTTATGTTCAAATTGTTGTGTCTAATAGTAGCGCGGTGAAACAGTCGGTGTTAATGTGGCTTGTAGGTGCTAGATCTACAGAGGATACTTCACGCCGAGCCGACTTCTTCTGGTCCATCTGAGGATCTTTCTGACAGCCCTAGCAGCGAAGTGAGTCACTGCTTGCTTCACCCAAAACATTTAACTTCTGTCATTATTTTGCTTTCAAATTTTGTTCATTTCTTAGTATTCTGTGTATTAATAATTTATTGCCGTTCATTTTTTCCTGTACTAACGTAATAGATAGATGTGGATACGTTTTGTTTACCGCTAGAACAACAATCAGACAAATTTTGAATACTACATAATTTTGTTTTGAAGCATTGACGAAATCGGTTTCAAAGATTTGTCTGATGCAGTTTTCGCGTATTGAACACCGTACATTTTAAAACCGAAAACTTATTCACTGAATGACAATCGGCTAGTTGTTTATACCACCCCTCAAGCAACTTGTTAACACTCTCTCCCTATCTAAATGTTTTATACAAACACCACAAACTACATAAACAAACACGACTATTCAGAAATGCTTAGCTTTTCTATTTAAGCTTCCGTTTATTTTAATGCCACCGCAATGTACTAAAATATTTTTCTTTTTTAGAACAAGGTTACAGAAAAATTTAAAAGGCCTTTCAAGAAGAGACACTCGAGTGTTTACCATCAACCTTCTAATAGGGTTAATAAGTACCTGGCGCAAGCTATCGAAGCTCGTAGCGTCGATCGTGAAAAATCGACGCACGTGAATTTGATTTCTTTGTGCTTCAAGGATCGACAAAAGGAGAATCATGTAAGTGTTTAGAAATTAGGAAGTTTGATGTACTCTCAGTAAATAAAAAAACAAGACGAATTTTCTATTTAAAGTTTTTTGTGTCCTAACTGGACTCAGTTACATAAATTGCGGTTTGACTTCGGGTCGTCGGGGTTTACTAGGCCGGGGCTGAAATAAATGGAAAACTATGTTGTGCTTGGACGAAATACGAATCAAATAATTCTGTTTCTGGCTTTGAGATTGGTATTTTGTTAATTTACTGCAATTTAAATGAAAGTGTATTGAATGGGTAAATACGATGTCGAATTACATTTCCGGCATTTTGATCGCGAATCCATTTTTTTTTCAAAATAACTGAATTCGTCCTATATATGTATGCGTGATAGATTTACGAATAATTTGTTGTGTGGTTTTCAAAAATATTTTGGTATCACAGCTTAAAAACTGCTACCATAGCAGCGTATGTCGCTTGAAGAAAAAATAATATATTTCACTTGGAGTTAAAAAATATAATTTTTTCGCTTAATTTGATGTCTGGGCAAACTTTTTAGCTCAACAATTATATTGTTTAACTCCTAGTAAAATAACCTACTATTATAGCGTCGTCGGTTATAACAAAAAACCGTTGAAAACGTGATGTTTTGATTGGAATTTTATTTAAACCTTTTATATAAATATACAGGGTGATTCATAAGTAATGGGCCAAATTGTAAGTTCAGAAGGCCAAAATCATAATATTTTCATTAACAATAATGGATCTTAGTCTGCTCCTTACTGAGATACAGGATGTTAAAGCGAAAAAATAAAACAGATTTTTATTAATAGATCAGCTACTTTTCTACATAATGATTTGAAAATTGAGTATGAACTAGTTTTTGTAAAGGTAAACAAGAATGTGTAAGAGGATTTGAGTTAACTCGTAGATGTCGCCACTTGCCCCATAGAATTAGATGAAATCAGCTACAAATTTTTTGTAATTGATAATTGATAATAATATTAAAATGAAACCATACAAAAATTACGTAATAAAACACATTTATTGTACGCCAATGTTGTCTTTCGTTTTATTAACTGGCGTACAATAAATGTGTTTTATTACGTAATTTTTGTATGGTTTCATTTTAATATTATTATCAATTATCAATTACGGTTAGGTAATGTC
Source organism: Abscondita cerata (assembly GCA_030710515.1). Taxonomy (NCBI): domain Eukaryota; kingdom Metazoa; phylum Arthropoda; class Insecta; order Coleoptera; family Lampyridae; genus Abscondita; species Abscondita cerata. Next base: position 49,384 of record JALBCR010001803.1, on the reverse strand, counting down.
AACATTCCATGGCATGATTGTTGTGTCTTAACAGATTAATGCTACGTCGACCACCGTGAAATGTAGTGTAGTGAATTAGTAAAATTCAAATATCTCGAAAATCGTTAATATTTTGAAGATCAAAGAAGTATAGCTTTTTTCTACAGAAATGATGGGGCTATCCAAATTAAGTAAGTAAGTTGTAAAATAATGAGCGATAAAAATTTGTAGCTGATTTCATCTAATTCATATGGCGCATGTGGCGACATCTACGAGTTAACTCAAATCATTTTACACATTCTTGTTTACCTTTACAAAAACTAGTTCATACCCAATTTTCAAGTCATTATGTAGAAAACTAGCTGATCTATTAACAAAAATCTATTTTATTTTTTCGCTTTAACATCCTGTATCTCAGTAAGGAGCAGACTAAGACCCATTATTGTTAATGAAAATATTATGATTTTGGCCTTCTGAACGTAGATTTACAATTTGGCCCATTACTTATGAATCACCCTGTACTTGATATAACGTAATCTGTTATAGCGTTTAAATTGCCTATAACATTTAAGTTAATTGCACTTTTAAATTATGTCCAGTGTGCTTTCTTTAAGTAGACGCTGATCACGTCAGTATGGTGTCTCAGAATAGTAGAAAATATTGTTTTGTGTTGGTAAGCAAAACTTTACCAGCCATTAGTCCCAGTACCTCAATCAGTCGAAATGATGTAATCATCTCAGCACTTATTAATCATATTTAATTGTATCGTGGCAACGAACAAACAAAAAATATTGTTGATTGAAGGAATGGTACCATTATTGCTCGTCTAACAGAATGGCGAGACACTGAAGTTAAAAAATTTCGGTTCTTCTACACACTCAGACATTGCTTCAATGGCTTAAGGACAAACGAACCAGAGGAATTTCAATAACCAGGCCTATCTTATAGCAACAAAAAGAAGAGTCATAATATTGTATCTGAGAAGAGGAATTTCAATAACCAGGCCTATCTTACAGCAACAAAAACAAAAGTCATAATATTGTATCTGACAAGAGGAGTTTTAATAACCAGACCTATCTTACAACAAAAAGCAGAAGAGTCATAATATTATATCTGAGAAGATTTCTAATGAAATTGCAAGTACATGTACGTAAAAGATACTACTCAGTGGCTACGTTCTATCTGGTCAAACATTAGGGAAGGTTTTCAAGACAAAGAAATATTCAGTGCCAACGAAAAACTGCTTTTTTTTTAAACAGCGTAAAAAAACAATAAAATTTAAAGGTAAGTGTTGTTTGGAGGGAAATTGTCCAAATATCTAAAATTGGAGATATATAAGATTTTTACCACCAAATACAATCATTCCTCCAACCAGTGGATCACGGAATTAGCTATTTTAAACAATTTGCAGTCGTGATAAGGATTCATACCGATCAAAATGGTGTTGGAAGCTCGGGATAGGGTATCTTCTTCAACACTTCCATTGCTTCACATATTCTGGATTTCTTCCGAAAATGTGAATCGATGATTTTAGCGAAGAAGACGACTTGCGAAATCAAGAAATCGCTGCAAATATAATTTTTTAAGAGGAATATCGCGAATTTGTTAGTGTCTATGAAAGTGTCGAAACTTGTGATGAATTGACTGATTCTGATATTGTAAATAACTTGTTTGAAACATTGTTAGCAGAAGCTTGTGAAACGGACGAATATACTGTTGCTGAATTTTCTGATGCCTTATCTCAGTCCTTAGTACTGAGAGCAGTTTCATATATATCGGACATTTTGTGGATTCTGCTAGCTGACTTTCTTTTTCGCATGCTACCATGCAGAATTAAATTTCTATGTCCATCTACTCCACACTAAAAGCAAGTACTTGTTTTGTTTCCCACAGTGCACTTATCTTATCTCTGCCAAACTCTATGTCAGTTGCGACGATTTACAGTCTGCAATTCTCTTGTGCGCAATCTGAACCAACCAGAGCATACATGTCAATTGTTTATTAGATTAAATTTTGTTCTTTGGGAAGAGTATAAATACAAGCTTCTGCCCTTTGGAATTTGTTTGGGTTGTTACCTTAAGATGCGAAGCAACTTTAATTTTCTTTCTAAGATATTCCAAGGCCACTGGAATTTGGTTTGAGTGTTTTATTTGATTTCAATTTTTGCGTTTCATCAGAAGTTATGCAAAGTAGAATTTGTGCTGTTAGTGTAGAAATTGGTTTGTAGCCTTTTCTTCCTATTTGTAATTGCCCAAAGATTTTGTGTGCATCACTACCGAAAAGTATTTGTCTTCGTTTGATTTTTTACACAAATAACTATTCTTGACAGTTTTCATGTAATAGGACAATCGTGTATACTATCTAAATCAATATCATCACAATCATAACGTCTTTCAGCCCCATGATTCTTCACTTCTTATTCATTTTAATGATGACTAAGAATGTCTTCAATATGTAACGGTAATGGCTCTATTAAAGTCACAACTTTGGTTAGTTTATGTATAACATTTTACCACATTTTATTTATAAATATGCTTCATTCATATGGAGTAATAATATTGGAATTTATCGTGTTTAAGTAACGTTATTATACTTAGCTTTTTAAAGTTGTCCAACCTTTTAGCGAACATTCCAGGACTAAATAAACATCCGCTTTATGAAGGGAACATTGCTAGTGATTTTAGTTATTAGCATTATGAAAACTACCTATGGTAAAAAAAATATGGTGTATACTTTCACGAGCCAAAAGCCCGTGGCCCCCGTACATACATTTATTTATACAAAATACGTCCGAATTGTAATAGATGAATTCTCTAGAACATAAACGAATATGCATTTCCTCCATTGGTGCAACACTATCTCCTCTGTTTTATACCAGTAAAACAACCTTGTAACACGTTTCGAACAATTGTCTAATTTAATCGATCTAATCGGTAACCTTATACCACTACAGTGTCTTGATGTTATCGAACTCATTCTTGAGATTTCATAAACCATTCCTGAGTGATGGCAGATTGGTAAAATATTTTTTTAGAAACCGAATGGTAGATGCATCGTCTTCAATTAGATTTCGATATACCCAGGGTTGTCGTTGAGCAGATTTCGAGCCGCACAGTGCGCAATGGTCTACTCTTCCGGTACAATGAAGAGATTTTGCTGAAGTTGTGTCGTAATTCCGGTTTCTGTTTTGGTACTACCTTGCGAACCCAAACTTAAATAATGAAGTTTTGTTCATTCTTCTGTTTCTTATCTTATTAGTTATCACTGAGGTCCGTCCATTTGCTAACGCAGTCGTCTCAATCTGCCAGTAATACGTCGGTTTAATATTCTTTCAGATATGTTTTGTTCCATTTTAATCTATGGATTTAATCGTATTCTAAATTTTTCCGATAATAAGATAAGAAGAGGCAGTGGCCCTCCTAGTTGTAGTTGTGACGGACATTTGATAACCACAAAGACATCCTTTAATTTGGTTGGGTTAAGAGGTCACCAGCTAATCTTGGGGGCAGAGACCACCACAAAGTAAGACGCCGCTGGTTAGTTGCCACCATTAGTACAGGTAGTTAATTTGTGGATTTATTTTCTACAGAACACAACCAAATTGAGGTGTAAAAGCCGAAAAGGACCATTAGTGTAGAAGTTCTAAAAATTTCACAAAATCGCGATAGCGGCATGTCAGACTCTCTCTGAAAGATGATTATATACGGTGTATGCAATATTGATAATTATCTAAAATCCCAGGCTTTGAAACAAATTCGAAACGAAATTTGCTAGACCTAAGATTAATTACAACAGCATAATTATTTGTGTTAAAAGAACAAACTTTATTACCTGGAGGTTCCAATAAACACGTCTATATCCACCAACTATCAGTATCATAAAGAATGATTCCGCATTCGACACTAGCCCGTAAGGCCGCTATTAGCCGACCGCAACTAATCGATTAACTAGTTGACTGGTTGACGACAGTGTAACGGGCCATTGATTCACATTGGAGCTATTAGCCATGAGCGATCAGTTAATCACGAAAAAAAGTTGCTCCACTAGTTGCTGAGCGTGTCACAACCCCGCAACTGCCCTTTCAACGTTTCAACAGTTCGGGGAAGCATTGCAGTATATGTAGCCTACTAGCCAGATGCAACCAGTGGTGTGACTAGTTGTCCACCTGACTGCTTGCGCATCGGTCTATTTTTGATGTGAATCCTGATAAAGTTACATGCTAGTCTCGTTATTGCAGCTTATTTTAAAGTGTTGTATCATAGCCACTAACAACAGTGGTAAGATTCAGGATATTGAAGAAATTGCAGACGGTGAAGCATTGCAGAGACCGTAATTATTGCCGTTGCCGGAGAAGAAAAAAGGTACGGGAAAAGAACGGAAAAAATCTGCTCTAAATAAACAAGAACAACAGCTGAAAACAATTTGTGCAGTTGCTCAACTTAATTGTAAGCGCGAAAGATGGCCACGTAACTAGTTGAACAATTAGTGGATCAACAGTTGAATAGAGGCCTAACACATGTTTTCAGTAACTTATAATTAGGTAAGTTGGGTTACCTAGCGTGAGGCGTAAATAAAAAAAAACTGTCACAATTTGAAATCGTCAGCAAACGGCATTGTAAGAAGAAATGACCCAAAACAAATCCATGTGTTACACCGAAGGAAACTTAAAATATTAGTTGAAGAATCTTTCTTCTTTTTTTTTCAAGCAGAATGGAAAAATCTTCATAAGACACTTGGGAAGAAGTCCCAGGTAGTGTTGGATTCCCAGTCCAGGTGTTTAGGATGGATCTACCAACTAAAAAGTCACATCCTCTCGTTGCTCGTCCCCTCCTCCAGGTACAGTTTATTACATTAAGTCCGAGGGAGGATGTCTCGCTTCCGGCTAGTATTCCTCTTCTCTCTCCCGCGCTTTCTTAGCGTTTATCATTTTTCTTATGGAACCAGTAATCGTCTTCCAGTTCTCCTCGGAAGCTAACATTTCATCTATTATACTGTCATCATTTATGTTCTTTCTTAGTTCTCTGGTTAGTGCCTTTCTTTCTTCTTGGAATTTTTGCACTTGAATAATGTGTGCGCCGCGTCGTCTTGTTGTTGTTTGCAGAACATACAATACGCATTTCTTCTCCTACCTATTTTATGCAGGTATGCCATAAAACAGCCGTGGTTACTTAGCCATTGGATTGTGTGGTAGTCCACCTGGCCCCATTGGCTTTTGACCCATTTTTTCAAATCTTTAATTAGTTTGCCGATTTATAATCCGTGCGTCCCGGCTTTCCATTCTTTTTCCTACAGGGTCTCTCTCTCTCTTTCAGTTTCTTTGTCTGTCTTTGTGATAGGGCGTTTTAGGTCGTATAGTCGCGTTCGCTCCGCAGCGAGTAGATGCAGAGTCGATTGTCCTGCTATTAAACAAAAACAGCCTCATTATGGTCGAGTAAGCGCAAGTGATTTTTATGCACATCGGTGTATACTGGTGACCTCCCTCTTCCTTAATCCTGTGCACGTCGAATTCGACCATATCCAGGTGCCGTACATAATGAAGCTCTGCATAGCAGAATACAATACTCGTCTCTTGTCTTGCTTGGGTCCGCTTATGTTTGTGAATAGGATGTTTAGAGCCTTTGTTGTTTTTATTGCTTTCTCACAGACCTTTTTAATATGGTTAGTCATCAGCAGTTTTCTATCCAATGTAAGTCCGAGGTATTCTACCTTCTTCTGATGGTTGAGGACGATGGCTTTTGTTTTCTCCGGAGCTGCTTGAAGTTTGTTGTTTGTTTGTTTTCCTTGGGTTAACAGCTACCAGGTTGTTTGCACAGCAAAACAGTTCTGCATCTTCCGAGAGATCAAGTCGCATCATGTCGTCATAAAGAACGTTGCATAGGGACCGAACCCAGTGGAACGCCTGCGCTCATGGTCCGCCGTTTATTGTTCGTGATTATCACTTTTCTGTTTGTGACATATGATTTTGTGATATTTGTCAGGTAGATGGGTATCCCTATCGTTTCGAATTTAGTGATTGTTTTTTCCCATGAAGGCATTCTTTATGTCTACTAGGATTAAACATACGTATTCGACTTCATTTATCTTTACTTTCGATAGTACTTTCCTGAATGCATCTACGTAATGTTGTTAAGACTTATTTTATAAAAGGTAACTGTTACTTTAAATCAACAGCGTATTCGGCACTCGACAGTGCCAATAATCAACGAGAAGGGAAATACAAATTGAACCTTGACAAATGGTTTTTAGAAATAAAGTCGCTTAGCGCAATTTTTGCCGCTGAATCTTACCCACCTCTCTTATCTATAAAGCGCAATACTAAATAAATGTATTTGCATAAAAACATGAAAGTAACTCTAAATATTTTTTATTCAGACTATAGATTGTAACATAATGTCATTGACTAATTGCTTTCCATTGCAATTAGTTTACATATTTGCGTAGGTGGAGCTTTTGGTTTAGCTATATTGTAAGTCTATTACCTTACTTGACAATGGTATATTTAAAAAAATGTAACAAACATTTATAGAAGATAATTGTGACTTAACATGCATACTAATAATTTAGTATAGGTTCGTTGCATATTCAATTACTGAGCACAAAAAATTAATACTTCTCAGAAGACTCAAAGGGGGCAGCATTTTAAATTAATTTTATTAACAACATAAAACTGTTAATTTATTCATTTAAGTGTCATTTGCGAACTCGTTATGACAGGAGTGTAACTCACTTTTAAAGAGCTATTGTGTTGATATGTAAAAAGTGCTCGTAGCCGAACATAAAAGTTATTTTGATCCTACTTAACATGAAAGCAAAAATTATTTGTATTCATTTAAATGTGAATTAGTTGTCTTGTTTTTTTTTTACTCTATAGATAGTATCTATATGCCTTTGTTTTCTTTTAGTACCACAGCGAATTGGACGTCGGATTCAGTTCGTCTCTAGTTTGCGCTTTAGCACTTTTAGTTCTATTAGGAGGTTTGCAAGCGGTTATCCTACCAAGGACAATCATCTTGTTGCTACTGTTTCTTACCGCGTTTGTATGGATTTCAGTTGTACTTATGTTACTTCTTGCCGTTCGACTGAGATGGATTTTATGGGACATTTCTCATAGTTTCGTCCTTAGATTAGCCATTACAGTTTTTACCATTGTACTAGTTTATACAGTAGCACAAGTGAATGTTGTAAGTATTCAAAGATAGCTACGAGTCTCAATAATTGACAGATGATGTTTCAGTTTACGTGTTCTATTTACTCACCTGCCAATGCGACAATGTACGGAAGCATTTTTGAAAGAGATCACAGGGCTTGTCCTTTGCCGCAATACATAGTGTTATCCTGCGCCCTTGGTTACCTAGCAGTCGCATTATTTTTACGGCTTCCCATATTGCTGAAAGTTGCCTTATTGATAATCATGTCAACTGTATATATTCTACTAATTGAATTATCACATTTCAAATTATTTTTGTGCTACGATGAAATTGTAAAGTAAGTATACGTTTTTAGTAAGAAGATGAAATTGAAACGTTTTCTTTAGTTCGGGGATGTCGAATATACCCGCCCACGTTATAAGCGTCGTTGAAGTTCTAATTTTCGTAATAGCAATTTTGTTACACGGACGTCAAGTTGAATGGACAGTTAGGCTGGATTTCCTTTGGCAAGTTCAAGCAAATGAAGAAAAACGGGAAATGGACGCTTTGCAACATTCTAATAAAAGAATATTGTTTAACCTGTTGCCTTCACATGTTGCTACCCATTTTCTTGATAATCAATTCAGGAATAATATGGTGAGTAAAAATGTTCGTGAATTTATATGTTTATATTATTGTCGAGGATGTGTTTAAATTTTAATGAAAGTAATGCGTAATATAATATTTTATTTTAAAACTATATATAAAAAAAGAAAAAAACGTACAAAAAATCGTGCATTATATAATCCATATAATTTTGAATGGTAGTTGGATTGGAATTTAATTTCTAAGATTAAATGTAATCTGGTGTAAATTTATTAACTGTGAGAATCTTCTTCTTCTTGCCTGTCAGCTTGTAATCAATAGCGTACGAGAGATCCTTTTACAACAGACTGGTGTATCGATAGAAAAAGCGCGATTTATTATTCCGAATCAATTGAAATAAATTTACCGTAGTTCGCTCTTGCTGAATTAAAAATTGAAGTGCATACCAAGAAATTTATCAAAACTTTTACGAAAATCATTTTTAATTGCAAGATATAAAAGGGCATTTTAATTAGAATCAGTACAAAGTGTAGTGATGCAACTTTTCAGAGTGCCCTTACTTATAAAAGAAATTCGATATCGATACCTCTTAAAACTTTCATAATATAATTTAAATAAGTCATAGACAATAAAACTATACATAATTATGTTTTAAGTAACAGTAGTAAAAATGTAATTTACAACAGCTTCACTTTGAAGTTTGTTGTGTGATTAATGTAATCGAAGATATTCTTTAAAAACAATTTAAAATGCCATTACTTGTCGTAAACATTTTTATTTTAAATCAAATTATATTAATAATCAGTTGTTGCTCTCCACCTCCAGCTTTGTTCAGAGATGACCGAATAGTTTCATACCTTTTTTCTATTCAGCTTTTTGAACTAATAATTTCTATTTTCACTCTTATGCTTATTTTATTTATATCAATTAAAATTTTATCCCAAATCGGACTCTGTGTCAAAAAACGTCTGTTTTTTTTTCTCTCTCTCTCTCTCTCTCTTGGATTTCAATCTATACAGAGTGTCCCTAAAATGTGGACATTACTTAACCACAGAGCCCAGGAATCTGCGGTTAAGTGATGTCCACACATTTTAGGACACCCTGTATACAGGGTTATTCACCGTATACGAAACGGAATACTACAGCCAAACTATTCAATAAAATTGGAAAAATATATTTGGGATAGAGAGAGACCTATCGGAGGAATATTTTAAAATTATTTTCGAAATATACAGGTGTTCCAAAATACACAGAACGTATCAAAGTTGTGTTTTTTCTTATGGAATGTTCTGTATATTATTACATTTTGAGTTTCTACGAGAAAATAAGAAAGGATTTTATAGAGGTTTACCTTACTTAAACCTAAAGGTTTTTGGAATATTTTGTATTTTATGAAAAAGTCGTTACAATTTTGCCGATTCATCTCTCAGCAACTATTCTCTTTCTCCAAACTAAATTCGCACTGAAGTCTATCAATTGATCAGATTTTATGTAAAACTTGTGAAAAATCCACTATCATATGCATGATGTGTACAAAATAAGATTAAATAATGACATGTTTTGAACCGCAATAACTTGCTTAATTTAAATGGAACACCCTGTATTTTATATTAACAACAAATGTAAAATGTAATTACCTATCAAACAATACTATCAAACCCCTTGGCCCCGCCCTTGTTTGAAAATTTCCGGTTTTCGAATTTTCCTCGTTGGTTTGAAGGCAAGACCCATCGGCATGCCGAATTTCATGTCTCTACGACGCGACGTCTGGAAGTACCCGTTTAATTTCGGAGACAGACATGAAAAAAATAGGCGCTTTATTTTAAGCAAATGTTTTTTGTATTTCACTAGTATGTTTTATATTGTAAACAGCTTAGGAATTGATCCGTGGAGCAGATAATTCATTAGAAGAGATATTATTGTGAAGTAAATTTGTACGTTTATTAAATTCTCGTAAACTCTATACATATTTATTTCTCTCAAAATTTAATACAGTTGATGAAGTGTACACAATGCAAATTTTCTCTTTCTTACGAATACCTAATATTCTCACCTGTCAAAGTTGTATAGCTTACTTGATAAAATTTAAATTGTTACAAATCAGTCTTCATTATAAAAATTTGCATTTTTCAATGACAACCTGAACATTTAGCTATAGGATACTATAGTATTGTTTGATAGGTAATTACATTTTACATTTGTTGTTAATATAAAATACAGGGTATTCCAGTTAAAATAAGCAAGTTATTGCGGTTCAAAACAAGTCAATTATTAATCTTATTTTGTACACATCCTGTATATGATAGTGGATTTTTCACAAGTTCTACATAAAATCTGATCAATTCATCGACTCCAGCGCGAATTTAGTTTGGAAAAAGGTATTAGTTGCTGAGATATGAATCGGTAAAATTGTGACGACTTTTTCATAAAATACAAAATATCTCACAAACTTTTAGGTTTAAGTAAGGCAAACCTCTATAAAATGTATTCTTATTTTGAACGTAGAAACTGGAAATGTATTAATATACAGGGCATTCCATAACAAAAACACTACTTTGATACGTTCTGTGTATTTTGGGACACCTGTATATTTTGAAAGTAATTTTAAAATATTCCTCCTATAGGTCTCTATCAATCCCAGATATATTTTTCCAATTTTATTAAATAGTTTGGCTGTAATATTTCGTGTCGTATACCGTGAATAACTCTGTATACAGGGTGGTCCGTAATGAATGCGACAAAAAGTAACTGTGGATTCTACACGCAAAAATTAGCAAAACTTGTTCAAATAAAATGTTGCTCGTTTTCGAAATACAGGGCGTCAAAGTTTATTTTTCGCATTTTATTGTATTCGATAATTTCTAAAGTTAATGTGTGCATTGGCCGAAAATTTGGATAATGGGGTTTTTGATAGAGCTAAAGCGGAATTTAGACTTACTTTTATGTTGGCTCAGAGGGGGCGCTACAATCGTTTATTTGAACAAGTTTTGCTAAATCGCATTATTTTCGCGTGTATAATCCACAGTTACATTTGTCGCATTCATTACGGACCACCCTGTGTATATAATTTCCTTGAAATCTCTGTCTGTCTGTTTATCATCTACTCCGAGGTGTTTCAAAAAACTGAATACACCATTCGATAGAGGATTTTAAGGAGGTCTGGATGCAAGGGTTTTTGAAACTCTAACTTAATTCCCTGGGGGGCTGGCTACACCCACTCTCCCTAAACTTCAAAATTAATTTTTGTTTTTATTACCAAATATGTTTGTCTTGACAAGACAAACATCTTTTGTATACATCATTTTGACCTATGACCTTAAGGTCAAAAGTTATAGGTCAAAATTCATGCGTCCGTAGGACGTGCTTAAAGACTAGTTGATAATAAAATGTTGCCGAACATTTAGCGCTTCCTCGCTGTCATCGAGCTTCTTATTAAAGTAATAAACATGTTCCTTTCCTCTAAGCCATTTCATATGGTGCTACAAATAAAATTGGTTTGTTAACCATTTGACGTCAAATATGCGGATAAAGTTTAGATTTTTTGGTAAGCGCCACCGGGTTACTAATCTTGTTTCTTTGATATCGTCACTTGCTAACTTAAGTATTTTGCGTCCATATCTTTAACTGAAATTTCGGTGAAGAACGCGAAGAAAATATAATATACAGGGTGAATCACCACCAACTGGACGGAGAGCTATAGCGAAACGGTAAAAGTTTTGACAAATTATTAGCTTACAGGTTGATAAATTTTACATTTTAAATTAAAGTCACGACCGCGGTAAAGTAACTTTATGGCCAAACGGAATATATTTCGTAAATCCTTTTGCAGCATGGAGATGTAGATCAATAAGAGCGCCGTTCTAAAAATATTTTACAATACACAGGATGGTCTATAAAAAATGGCATACCAAAGTTACATTTTTCTTATGGAACACCCTGTATTTAAACATGATTTTGGATTGTAGAAATAAAACAAGACTTTTATAAAAGTTCTCTATACCTAAACCCTCAGGTTCTTGAGCTATTCTTTAAAAATACAAAGTTTTAGGACTCAAAAGCAAATTAATTTTAACAGATTCTAGTTTTGATGTTAGATGGTAAACTGTTTACCGAATCGACTAACTTCTTTGCATACACAAGAAGTTATACAGCTAAGAAAACAATTTTCAACGCATTCTCTAATGATAAGCACCGTATCAATTCGTTCCCAGTTGGTGGTGATTCACCTTGTATAAACACAAGAGGAATGATAATTTGAACCCAAATATAGGTTAATTAATAGAACATAAAATCAAATATCAAAATGTTAAGCGCTACAATATTTTACAAGCAAATCATAGAAAATCTTATTTTATCTGAATTTGTTCTTTATCTGAACTTTACAAAATGATAATAAAATTTTTAAAATGCAAAGGAGGAGACTTAACACGAGTACATTTACAATTAATTTTCAACACTATGTATGAGCATTTTTCTAAACCTTGTCAAAAAATGAAGTTAATAAAATATACCTAAAGTTATGAAATGTGGGTTCCAATAAGTTATTTATTTATTCATATGGTATATTTTTATTATGGTACTAGTAACCAAACCCATTTGAAAATAAGCCTAATCTAGACAAACCTGAACTTAAAGACGTGAGGTCACTCTTCAGGTCAGAGGTCAAAGGTCAGGTAAACTTGTGACCCCGCCTAAGATCAGCGCTTAGACCTACTGAACAATTTGACGTATCGATCTCTGAAATCGGTTCAGCCGTTTCGAAGGAGAAGACGAACAGACAGACAGATAGACAAACTGAATCAGTATAAACCTATATACCGGGTTCTTCATTTTTAATTACACATTCTATGTTCTATGGAAAAAATGTCAAAGCATTGTTCATATCCTAGGTAACCTGATAAAAAATAAATAAAATTTGAAAAATTCAAGTGTGCAAGGGGCAATATTACAATCATTTTATTTCAACTTATTTTTTACCATTAAGCTTTTATTATTTAATTACTAGTGAAATACATAATGAACAGGTACCTATAATAATGAAGAAAAAGTGACAATGCTTATGTGGTACCAACAAAATCGTAGCTTGAGCAACGTTCGGGGCATGTTTTCAGTCCACTACCCTGAAAGGCCTATAGGTACCTTGTGCGAAAAAAAAATTTAAAAGAGATGGTTGTGTTATAACTGGTCATAGAAAAAGAAGCAAATCTAATCATATTCTAACCGAAGAAATGAAAATAAATATCCTCTGTTATGTTGAGGAACGGCCTACAGGATCACTTTTAGATGTGGCTAAACATTTTGAAATTTCGTATAGCTCGGTATACAGAACCATAAAAGAATTTAAGTATAAGCCCTATAAAATTTCAAATCACCAACAACTTACCGAGGAAGATTAAATAAAGCGTACCGATTTTTGTGAAACAATGTTCAATTCGTTGAATGAAAATGAAGAAATGTTAAGTCAAATAATAATTACTCATGAAGCTACCTTTACTATCAATGGGGAGAATCTCTGAATTTGCGGTTTATACTAATCCTTTATTTTTCCATCAAAAAACCACAAATGTCCCTTTTATTATCCCAGATACTGGTCCTGTACCAATCCTCATATCCAAAACTTAACTTGCACAGTACCCCCAAAAGGTTAAGATTTGGCTAGAATGCGTAAATAACTCTCTTATTGGCCCATTTTTTATCGATGGAAATTTAACAGCTGTAAAGTTTTTGGATTTATTGCGAGAGTACATAATTCCAGCAATTGAAAGGCTTAATTCAACGAATACAATAAGAAACTTTTTAAACGACACTTTTGAAACACGCTGGATTGAAAGATTTGGTCCTATTTCGTGGCCACCCCGATCAGCAGACTTGGCTCCTAATGATTTTTTTATGAGGTAACCTAAAAGGCAAAGTTTATACTTATGTACCCATTCAAAACTTAGACGAATTAAAAGATCGTATACGCACTGCATGTAATAAAATGAATCCACAATTTGTACAAAATTCTTTATGTTGCTTTCAAGACCGCTTAGCTTATTGTCTCGAAAGGCAAGGTGGACATTTTGAGTATTTATTAGGTCATTAAAGCAATGAGTACATTCATGAAATTTAAAACATGGACACCACAATTTCTGTAAACAAAAGTTTGCACATTTTGAAACGGGCTTAAGGGTATCATTGACAATTCTAACAGCAGGTAGTCTCAGCAGGGGTTAGAAATAATTTTGATTTAAAAAACGTCTACAAGCAATTTTTAAATTAAATCAAAAAACTAAACATGGTTATTTGGGTTGACTGATTATTACTTATTTTTAAATAAATCTAACCTACTAATTATTGTAAGTTATTAAAAAAAATCATTAAACTCTCTATTCATAATATTTAGTCCTTACAAAATGTATATTTTATGACGTTTCATTTTTCTGTAGTTAATATAAAAGTGAAAATAAAAACTAAGGCAATTCTTATTGTATATATTTAGTTTTTGACAAGAATTTATTACATAATTATAATTAAATACCAAGTTATAGTTTGAATTAAATGAAAACCTTTTTAAATAAAGGTATTACTATATAAATAAATATAAGAAATCAATAATGGGTGTGCCCAGATTTTAACATTATCGAAAATGTTTGGGCTCGAATATTTGCTGTTATCCGAAGACAACAAGGGCCAAATTTTATACCAGTAAACCGTAATGCACTAATTGCAGCCATTGATACCGCATGGGAAACGATTAATATTAATTATATTGATACCTTGATAGCGTCAATGAGCAGACGCCTCCAAGAATGTATCAATAATAATGGAGGTCACACCCATTATTGATTTCTTATATTTATTTATATAGTAATACCTTTATTTAAAAAAAAGTTTTCATTTAATTTTAAACTATAACTTGGTATCTTAATTATAATTATGTAATAAATTCTTGTCAAAAAACTAAATATATACGTTGACAATAAGAATTGCCTTAGTTTTTATTTTCACTTTTTATATTAACTACAGAAAAAAATGAAACGTCATAAAATATACATTTTGTAAGGACTAAATATTATGAATAGAGAGTTTAATGATTTTTTTAATAACTTACAATAATTAGTAGGTTAGATTTATTTAAAAATAAGTAATAATCAGTCAACCCAAATAACCATGTTTAGTTTTTGATTTAATTTAAAAGTTATTGCTTGTAGACGTTTTTAAATCAAAATTATTTCTAATTTTATTTTGTAAACATTTCCTAAACAAAATTTTGATTCGATAATTAATCGAGCTATGGTGTTTAATTAGCGATACCTTCAAATATATTCTTTAAAGAAAAAAATTAAGTAAGCAACGTAAATTACCTATTTTCTAAAACGTGCTTAGTGTAATGATTCATTCTACAGTCCTTCTATAAGATAACCCCTGCTGAGACTACCTGCTGTTAGAATTGTAAATGATACCCTTAAGCCCGCTTCACAATGTGCAAACTTTTGTTTACAGAAATTGTGGTGTCCAAGTTTTAAATTTCATGAGTGTACCTATTAAATATTGTTAAAGTTCATTGATAAAATGTTAATTTACTAACATTGTTTTCTTTAGTTAGGTATTTGTTTGCGTTAATAAATTATTGTTTGTTTGCGATTTGCGTTAATAATTTATAAAGAAATTACTTCTGGATAAAAAAATAAATACTTGTGCAGATTTCTTCAAGTATAACTTGGTATAACTGGTTGCCTATATCGCACCAATGATTTGATTTTTTTTCATTTAAAATTACACATAGGGTAAATGTGTAACTAAGAAAGAAGAACCCGGTAAAGTAAGCACAGATTTCTTTTTCATCTGGTTGTAAGTACATTTCTTTGTTTTCTATTGTTTCTCTTTATCTGAATTATATATTTTCACCTTCTTATTTGTGTGATTTTCTATCAATATTTTCTTTTATTTTATTTATCTTGACAACGTTTTGAGTGAAGCTTTATTTCAAATTTTTATAATCCACACAAGGGTTATAATCCACATTTAAAAAACTCTATACGTTTGTAGTTATCTCCCCTTAGGATTCCTTTTTAAATAACTCTAGAGTATTTACGTTCGTTTATGGTCGTTTAATTCACGAAATTGCATCTGGAGTACATCGTAGAACATCGATATTCTTGCGAAAATACATATTAGGTAATCAAGTGAATGTAACAGCATTAGATGCAACCTTAATTAACTCTTACGAATATTGGACGTAGGGAATAATTACTACTTCCATACCATATAAATATCTTATACACACTAAGTGCTTAACGAGCTTTACTTGCATACTGCAATTAGTTGTTGGAAATGCGATTTAGCAATGCAGTAACCATTCGTTTTTTTCTATCTAGTTTGTTACATTTTTATGTTCATTGATTTTGAATATTTTATACTTAATTTCAAGCCGTAAAAATAATTAATAATTCACTTTTCTAGTGTTAACCGTTTTATTTAATTATCTTTTCGTTTTCAATGAAATATTTACGATCGTCTAGTTATTTCTTCATCTTCTTCGTCAAGGTGGCAGTTAAAAAGTTGAGAGGTCAAATACTTTTGTTATGTCTCGTGCATTATTTATCACAAATTTTCTATCTGATTAATACTTCAACTTCAAAAAAATAGCAATAGACCAAATGAAATTGTAAAAAATACTTTTTGACATGTTTGTTTTATGTATAAGTAGAAGTAGTACATAATTTAGTTAAGTACTTTGGTTTATGCGCTTGTTTATATGAATATATTAAAAGTTCTTTATATCAAAACTTACTCATATATTTTAAAAAAGTAATAAGACGATCTTTTTACAATAATTGGTTTTAAATAATAATTTTATAATGGAGGGTTGTTATGATGATTCTAAACACGTTTGTTCTTTGTAATTGTTATAAAATAAGATTAAATTTGGAAGTCTTTAATAAAGTAGAATGTGCTCAAACGAAAAATAGAGTTATACAATTGTAATTAAAGACCAAGTTTACTACAAAAAACGCTGGTATTAAAACATTTGTTTTGAGATATAATGTCGGATTAAGGTGTCGAAAGTTTGGTTTAAAAAACCTTTTGTTTTATTAATTTTTGTTATAATTGCAGATATAGATAGAGTGAACTAAAACACTATTTAATTCCATTTCCGCGTGGCTAAATTTTTCCATAAATCTAAGTAAATGTGATGAACAAATAAAATAGGTTGATTTCAACAAAAACTTTTAGTACAAGGTGGAAAATTTTCAATTCAATTCCTTACTGCGCCAATAAAGCATAACACCACACTACGAATGACAGAGACATAAAAAATGAATTTTCGTTTATAGAATTGACTACTTTAATGAATAAATTAAATTTAATACCGTACGTTCTGTTTAAGAGAAGCGTCTTCTACAATTATTCTGACTCGTCAATAATTCAAATCTCGAACGAAAGTAAATTTTGCAAACAACACAAAACAGGATAAACGGGAAAATAAACTTTATCCCAACCCCCCCGCTCTAAACACATATAAAAAATATAACATAAACAATAGAATACACGAAAATTATGAGCTTCAGAATGTTCTAGTTGCGATTTTTGAACTTAAACCATAACAAAAATTACACTTTTTAGTAGACCGAGAGAACAGTATGTTGTCTCTACCCCCAATTTTGAAAACCTCAGAATTGAACATAAAACTGATTATGTTCTGAAATTCAGACTTGACTGGTTTCGATTTTCAGCGAGCAAACTATATGAGAGGAGTTTTGATTTCTGGAGTTGAAACGCTAATGTGTCTACAGACACACATATTCTATATAGATGAAAAATTTTTAAATTTTAGTTTTAACGAAAATGTAATTCTTGATAAAAAGTTTTGCTTGTTATGAAACCCCATAAAATGAAATAAAATTCCAGTTTTTCAAAATCTGTCTCATTCATAGTCAGTTTTATGAAAGCCATATGAATTTTTGCACTAAGTTTGAAAATAATGTATTAATCTATCGAGTGACGTTTACGATGTACCAAGTAACTGCCAAATTCGGTAAATACTTTTCAAATTGTCATTTTTGTTTACTGTTAGTTTTTCTTACATGATTACTATTTTTGATAGTGAACAAGCAAAATTTTCTATCAATAATGTTCTTTTTCGGTAAAATTAAAATTTAACAATTTTCCACCTATAGGATGGGGTATCCGTGGACACACTGTATATTTAGACATCAGAACACACGTTTCCGGCTCTCCACTCAAAAATCGAGCTTCTTGTATTCAGTATTATTTTGATTTAATAATTCTTCTTTTGTTATTATCTGATCATTTTCTGCTCTATTAATTAGTTGTGTGTTCCTTCATTTTTGTTTTTTTGTTTATAGTTTTCTTCTCGTGTATTTTCTTTTGTTTTTTTATTTAGATTGAGGCGTTAAACCAATGTTTCTTTTGGTGTTGGACCGGAATCTTTTTGTGACTACGGTCGTGGTAACCTCAATCGTAGCTTTCTACATTTTCTCTTTTTTAACTGTTTATATAACATAGTTTCTGTACGTGTTTGTCATGTTTTTCTATCTTTTTGTATTTACTGTACTTCCTTTTTCTTCGTAATTATCATGCCTTTTTGTCGTTTTTCTTTGACTTCTACAATTTTGAGGTTATTTTTATTTTGTTTACGTGTTTCACTACCTTTTCACTGTAAATTTTAGATTTAAATACATATTCCGGCTATTGGCGAACATTTTACAGTCTTGTTTGATTATTATTTATTTTTATTGGATATTATTGGATTTGATCGAATAGATCAAAAACTGCTTATATCAGGTGACTAGTGACATAAAAAATGGTGATTTCCATTTGAAAAAATTGAGTTTACAGGTATTTGTGATACCAAAGTTTGAACCAAATTTTTCGGACACCCTGGACAATATTTTCGGGGATCGAGAATGGTTCTTATTGGAGCCGTACTCAGACTTTAACACCTGAGAAAATAATTTTTATCTCTACAATAACTTCCAGGGTACACTCATTTCTTTAATACCGTACATCTATTAAAGCCGACAATTTGAAAACCGCTGAAGCTAGGGATATGAATTACGGGTCAAATGTACTCAAAATGTCACGAGTTATTTGAAGGTGCAAAAATATACAGTGTTCCATTTAAAAAAACCAACTTTGGTAGACTAAGTTTTTCCTAATCACCCTGTACGTATGAAAATATTTTTAAAATGCAACTTTTAGTCTATTTAGGAAGCCTGCTCACACTTTTTCGGACAAGTAGTCTGAAAATCTGTAATCGAACAATTACACACTAAATGAACACACTGATGTATGCTTTCAACCCATTGGCGCAAAACGCTTGTTTTGAATTTAAAACTTATGCAAGTGAATACAAAGATTAGTAGTTTTTTATATTGATTTTGACGAAGATACTTGATGTCATAACTACGAGATTGGAACTTATTAGAACCAATTTTGTTATTTTCATTGAGAATTATAGTAGGCGATGACATACTTAAATATTTTTTTTCCACGACACACTTAGAAAACGGACGTTTCTTCTCTACAAATAGTGAGGAAAATTGGTTTTTCTTCACTAGCGAGGAAAATAATGTCGTGTTACAAAATGCCCCTTTAAAGGGAAAAAGAATCGGTTCCTCACTTGTTGGACAAATAACTATTCTCCGGGTTTCCAAAATATACAGTAGTTTTTAAGGTTTTGTTTTTTTAGGTTTTTATTTATTTGTGTAAATAACAACAAAAGTATTCCTAACAATTGTAACTATTATTTTATTAAGATCTGGGGATCTAAGCCACAACAACACGTTTTTTTTTTTAGTATCCAGGTTTGAGGTGTAACTCTGTTCTTATGGCAATAAAAGAAGTCGTGCACAAACAAGAAATGTTGCTGATTCGAAAATCATTCACTTACTGGTTCTGTTATTGGTCAACTTTTTTTCTGTTGTTTGTGGCACTTCGTGGTGTGATTAAATTCCTCAGAATTTTTTTTTTCATATTTTAGTAGCATAAAATCTTTGCTTTTCCTCATCTGGAAAAACTATGTATTAGGAGCAAAACAACTTTTACTTAAAATTAAGCACTACAATTACTATTATAAGCTAATATATCTTTCAAATCACAAACGACGTGCAAATGACTCCTCCTTGCTCTCTTACAAAGTCAGCATAATAGTTTAATATACACGGATGGTTTAATAATGTGGTTTCTCTTTTCTATGCTCCTTAACAAATTTAGGTCGTTTTATTAAATTTTTGACTTTTTATTGCATGTCTTGGACTTATGTTTCTCTGAAAACATTTAAATTTTTCAATTGAAATTAATTTTGTTTACTGTTACTTAATATGCCAGGCCTCAAACAAACGTTAGATCAGGTGGCCTTGGCGATCCTTCCGCCTTGTCGAAGGCTGATCGAGTAACGTTACCGATTTCTAGAATTAACTGGTTGTTTGAAAATCGACATATTTTTGATCTCTCAAATTACCATTGATGAAAAATGGTTCCACTATTAAATTGTATTAATATGTCCTCATTTAATAAAATATTTTTCAAGATAAGGAACGTAGATACGATCCCACTAGATACATTGTAGAGTATATTCGAAATACAAATGTAAAAATACGTCAAAAATAACAGCAGGAGTTCAAATTACGGAACCAAATTTCTCTTATTTTATTGAACATTTATGAGTATCAGTAATTTACATTTATATGAAGCAGAAAATATTTCATCCTAAATTACGCATTTTCAGCTTAAATCATACATAATATGTGGTTAAATTCGATCAATTTTGAAATCACTCTAGTTAATTCATAACACTGATGACATTTGAAAATACACACCTTAATCTGTTTCTGCTTGATCTCCACTCAACTAACAAATAATTCGAGTAAAATGTAAATTTTTAGGAAGAGTTGCTTAAACAATGAATCATTTTGTTTTATGTACTTATACATTTTGCTTGAATAATTTGAACAGTAGTGTTTTCACTTTCGTTTTACACACGTTTACTATGTACATCTTCATTTATCATCAGTGATTCAATATCAAAAACGCATCCTTAAAGCACCGTAGCATGATTGTTGATTGCATCAATGTATTTTGTGTATTTGTTTTAAAGATAGTTCGGTGTTTAAATTTATTTTACTACAAATGTTTGCTGACGACGAACTTAATAATTCATTACAGAATACTCTATCACAGGAACTTTACCATCAAAGTTACTCCCGAGTAGGTGTCGTGTTTGCTTCGATTACAAATTATCACGAATTCTACACCGAACTCGATGGCAACAATCAAGGAGTCGAATGCTTAAGATTGCTAAACGAAATAATTGCCGATTTCGATGATCTTCTAAACGATGAAAGGTTTAAGGGAATCGATAAAATCAAAACGGTGGGATCTACGTATATGGCCGCAATTGGACTCATACCAGATTTGAGGATATTAGACGACGACGATATTTCCGCTGGCACTCATCTAAGCACTTTGGTGGAATTTGTTTTTTCTATGAGGGAAAGGCTGCTTAACATTAACGAAAATTCTTATAATAATTTTATGTTGCGAGTTGGTAATTCATGAATGAATGCGTATCGAAACCGACCTAATATTCGTAATTCTAGGGTTAAATATAGGTCCGGTGGTTGCTGGAGTAATAGGTGCTAGAAAACCTCAATATGATATTTGGGGTAATACTGTAAACGTCGCAAGTCGGATGGACTCGACCGGTTTACCCAACCACACTCAGGTGACTGAAGAAGTGTATCAAGTCTTGAAAACATATCCATATGAATTCCAATGTCGTGGAAAAGTTAAAGTGAAAGGGAAAGGTGACATGACTACTTATTTTCTTACCGATCGAAAGCAGCCAGGAACAATCAGGGTCGACGATTTGCCGAATTATAGAGCAGGAGCGGCTGCAGGTATTTAGAATAGAAATTTTCATAGGGCAATACCAATAATTCATCTATTTTTAGCTCTGAATAACATTTACGGTGGCGTTGCGACGCCGTTGGCGTTACTCCACCATGGCGAAATCAACGGAAGAATGAAGCAACACAATTCGTTTCAGAAACGCACCAACAGCAGAGAAGACAACTTCAACGTTAATAGGAACGTTCCTCGTTTACCACCGCTGCGAGAGACCAACCATAAAGATCGGGACTTAAACGTTAACGGCTGTGAAAATGATCCGCTCCTTCCTACGGCTGCCCCCAAACAATTAAGAAACGGAAAGAAGTTCTCGTTAGACGAAAGCTTACCAACACCACCGCTTCCACCTCATAAAAATCATTTACAACAGATCCAACGTCAGTACTCACAACCACAAGACATGAGTATGAAATATATACCGCCTTGGCCGCAAGGGCAAAATCCGTACTCTGTAGTGGCTAGAAGTAACACTGATAATGTTAAACCATACCTAAAACCTTTACCTAAACCTCCAGGAAAAGAATCTCCAAACCGCCACAATCGAAAGCAAATTAATGAACCTCCACCTCCACCCTATCATGCTGTTGTACAGCCTCCCCATCATAGAACACCAGAACGCACCCCCGAAATATTACGTAGTAAACTCCAAAATCGTCACAGTCCTCTTCACAATCGAAGTCCTTTGCACAACAGAAATAGTCCGCATCATAACCGACATAGTCCACTACAAAGACACTACTCAGATGAAAGCATCGGGGGTTTATATAATACAGGGGCACCACAAAGAATTCATTCCTCTGCCGACGAAATTAGTTCTCTAAATCATTCGCCAAGCATTAGTAGTTCCGATGAAAGTTACAGTCGTACCACAGATGCAGACGTATCCCTTGTGTTTCTCCTCCTCTACCTGCAGAACCCCAACAATTTTTGTTTCCATCCGATATCCAAGTGAATCCGTGCTCATCTCCCGAAGTATCGCCGCGCGCTTCCTTAGACTACATACCCCCAAACTGTTCATTAAGAAATAACTCTAACGAACGAATAGCTAAACGTAATAATTTACCTCCAAATGCACTAATAGCACTTGCTGGAAACGCTAATACTCTAGATTCATCAATTATAACGAGTCCTCCAGTTTTAGATGGAGAGGAAAGTGGAAAAGGAGAAAGTTGCGCAAGTTTCGAATTTATTGGTAGAGCGAAACAAAAACCAAATCCCTTAATGAAAGCGTACAGCTCAAACGGGGCGGTTTCTCGACCTCAAGCACACAAGCAGCATCGCAGTATTGAAAAACGTACGAGAAACGATAGCGATTCGATATTAGAGTGCAATAAATTGAGCGCTAATTGCAAGCGTTCACCTAGTTTTAAAGAAGGAGACGGTATTAAAGAATTGCTCATGGAGAAGAACGATTCGTATAAATCTAGTTCGGAACGAAGTAAAAAAGATGGATGCAGTCAAACCGATAAGAAAGATATGCGTAGAATGCAATCATCTCCGACTAGGCTTAGAGATATTCAGTCTTCTAATACCAAAGTTAACAATACAGATGGAAATTGCGAGAGCGTGGCGGGTCCGTTTGAAAGAGAGATCCAAAAACTTCTAGAAGAACAAAATTTATTACAAAACATCCCTCCAAAATATGAATTAACTCCTCAAAATAAAGATTTGGCATTGGAACCACTAGTGAGGTATGCTCCTAACAATAATACTCATCAAGTTGGCCTTGCAGCTATTCAGGCGCTTGCTCTGGGTTTGCGCTTAAATCCTACCGGCACTGTAACGTTACAGTGTATATCGCCAACCCGAGCAAGCAGCAAGGAGGGATCATTGAAGAGAGGTGCTTCGCCTGGGCCATCCGAGTGCCATAAACAACAAAAGGTTTCACCTTTAGACAGGTATATTGCAGTCACAATATGCTTTAATCTTAAATCGGCACCTGCTTTTACTAACAAGCAAACTCCATGCTGTTTGCTCGGCACATCCATGCTTTTTTTCTGCACTATTCACTTCATTTTCATACATGGAGTTAAATAGGTAACCCATTTAAACTAACCTAAGAAATGTGAATATGCTTTATTCATTCCAATGTACCTACACGATCATTATCTGCATATCACTGAACATTGTAACACAGTTAAATGTAGTCATTTTCTTCCAAAATATGACATGTTATGTCTTCATTTTTCGAATGCCTACATTTGTCTGTGAACATATCACTAATTCGATGAAAACATTGGCATTAATAAGTAGCTCTATGATCTGTTTACCGAACAGGTAATTATACATAAAATTGTATGAAACTTGAATTAGTTGGTAATTATAAGAACAGAAATAAATATAATTGTCCAAGCGACATTCAAGTGGAAACTAGTAATTAAATTCAAATTGACGACTATTGATAAGGGGTGGTTTAGTGTTTCTGTTCAGTGAATAGATAATAGGAAGTAGATGTTGTAAATTAAATGTTCACCTCATTTTCAACTTTAGAAACCCAAAAATGGATGGCGAATTGGACAACGACTGTGATATGCAAGAAGAAAGAACGGAATGCGAGGACACCGATATAGAAAGTTTCGAAAGAGACGAAAAACGAATGGAAGAGGAAGCGGCTAGGGTAAGTAAAGTAATATTTTACTTAATATTTTAAAATTTTCTTTAACGTTATGCAAACAGTCTGTTGATAAGGAATTGGTAATGAATCCTAAATCTAACGATTTAAAAGTAACGAGTTATTTATTACGTAGGAAGAAGAAGTTAAACGGCTGCTAGAAGAAAAAATTCAAGAAAAGTTACGAAATTTAGAAAACGGGGTGCTAAATCAAGGTGCTAATGAAGGCAGTCAATCGGAATGGAGTGAAGACGAAGAAGGGGGTGCTTCAGAACCTTTACTAAATGATAGGGAATCGACGGGGTATACGACGGACGATCCCGCTTTGGAAAACATATCTATGATTCATGAAACTGGACTAACCGATGCCGAAGGTAATATCTCATTTCAATTATCAAACTTATCGTTTGTATAGTTTGATAAGTTTGCTTTATTTATTAATAAGCGATAGTCGGAGTGTTATTTAAGACATGTGGCTTTAAATAATGTCACTGTTGAAAAGATGTTGAATTTGTATGACCTTCAGTAGATTGGAATGGGTGAGTGTGTTTTGATACCCAAATAGTGGAGTATGCTATGCTTTTGCCTCCGCCTTTCCGATATGAACTTTTCCCTACAGAAATCAGATCCTTTATCGGAAGCATAAGGCCGGATAATGTTCGACGGGTATACGACCAACTCCCGCGTTTGACTAAGCTACCCCTTGTCTACGCCTTCGGTGCGTCAATGAAGTTTTCTGTTTTTTTTACCGAAGCTCAAGGAACGGTTTCTTTAACTGCAATAAAATAGGGGACTTCGGTGACATTTTTCCGTATACCTTACGTGTTTATCAACATATCATAATCAAACTGAACTTGAACTATAAACATCAGGGTTTGCTGTGTGTGAGTTTCGTTATGAAATTACAATAAATGAAAATTTTCGGAATTGTAGTTTCGAACAGTGTGTAACTCGCCCATTTTTTGCTGTAGAAATTTATATACGACGTATTTTAATCGTCCCCAAAGATAAGTATCCAAACAACTTAAATTTTGTATATCAAACGAGTATTGGATGTGATGAATCGCCAAAGAAAAGTCGGAGGCAATCATCTTTCTGCCACACTACTTCTCGAGTTGCATGTAGCATGCCTTCGAAAGACTCAATGAAACGCACCTTCAAAGAATAATGCTCACCTCCCGACATTGAGAGTCTACTTAGCTGGTAATCGACTTTTGGAAACATTAACTGATCATATGCCTGGCAAAGCTGTCCTAATCTGTCTGTTTTTATTGTGGTTTAGCATGTATATTTTTTGCATTTGCGTAAATTAAAAAAGATAACTCCTAAGGAAGAGGCTCCCCAAATTATAGGAATACATAAGCATATACTACTTTGGCACTACTAATACGAATATGTTTTTCTAGTTACTTGTTCTTCAAAAGCATAATATTCTTGTTTTTAACACAAATCATCTTGGGGCATTTTCTAGGCAAGAAAACAAACGGCTTCTAAATATCGTCGCTTCCAGTCGGTAGGTAACACATAACTGTTTAATTAATTGTTCCTTTAAATTTGTACCACGAATGTTGATGTGTTAGAATCCTTAGGTTCCTTACAAGAAGACATTTTTTTGGAAGTGTATCGGTTGATTATCCATTACTTTTATGTATTTTCACTAATCATTTCTCAATTGTATTTAATCGAATTGTATTTATTGCAGGTGCTTTAAGCGACGTGAATTCGGCGTATAATGACCACAATCATGATGGAGATATGGACGATAATACTAGCATGTCGTCGCGCGCTTCGTCAAGAATATTTGATTCAGACGCAATGATGTCTCTTGATTCTTTGAGTGCCCTTTATGATTCTGAATATGATAACTGTTATCGTACAGATGATGATTTAAACGCTGTACCTGATCTAGATAGACTTAATTATTTCTCGGTGCCTGCTAACGATGTCCATCTTGCAAATATTCGATCGATGAGCGAAAGCATTACTAGAAATTTCGGACAACCGCGTAGTGAGACTGACCCAGATAGTGACGTTTGAAATAAGTGAAGTATAAAGTTAATGTGTTATAGACAGGGTACGATTGTCCAGTTATTACATACATACATATTATACATACACACCGAAGGATCGAGCAAGTATTTTCAAGTATTATTGTAATGTTTTATAATCATTAGCGATTACGTGGTAGATCTTACATATTTTAATTTCGAAATTGTGATTTAGTCGTTAATATACTCGTGCATTTTTAATTACGTAAAACATGTTATAGATCTTGAAAAAGAAAAAAATATTGGGAATTGTGCCTCTTAACCCTTGGTTCTTGTTCTTAAGTAGTCTTTTAACATTTCCACTTGTTAATATGAAGTTTATTACGTAATGGTGCTTCTTAGCATTAACAAGAACTGACATGTGATTTACTATAGGCAGCTCTTTTTTTTACAACTCGTCAAACATCACTCATTGTACAAACCAAAGATCACACAAAAGAATTAGATCTTTCGTTTATGTATTAAAAACCGCAAACTTTTTACCTTTTAGTGTTTATGCAATAATTTTATTATAATTGATGTAGATATTTATTTTAGACATTAAGTTGTGTTACCAATAATTGCAATATGAAGTGCTTCTATAATTAAACTTATTGTATTATACTTTTTGTAAGTACTTAAAACTATGTTTTTTAACAATATCAACTAATTCTATTATATGTTCTTTAATTACTGTTATTTTATTATTAAAACGGTACGTAGTTACGTGTTTATTAAGTAATGAATAAGCATTGTTGCATGATGAGAATGCGTATTCGTTAAAAGAGTTTTCTGTGATCACTAATAACACTAACTCTAAATGTAGCACTTTTAAGATCTCGATGGTGTACATAATAAATAAATATTCAATAGATACCCACCCGAAAATTAACATCCGTTTTAATGTTAACATTTGATGGAAATAATTCTCAATTCATTCTACAATTATGTAAATAATATTTTGTTTTATTATTTTTTTCTGTAAATTTTTTTTGTAATTTTAAATCGACGTTACAATATTTTTAATAATTTATTAAATGCTTTTAGAGTTGTCTTCAGAATTAAAAAGTTTTTTAATTATAAATTTGTATTTTATTTAGTTTTAGACTGTGATGGGGCGGCGATATTACATCCTGAAAACGTTATCATATATAATTTTGTTACGTACTAATACTCGACGCTTTTTATTCAAAATGAAAAATTAAACCGAAGAGAAGGAGTTTTAACTAGTCACGATCTTACCTTGAAACTATATGGATGAAAATGGAATGCTGGTAAGTTTATCCAGTCTTTGTGTGATGGATACTTACAGAAGTAATGATGAAACGACTAAAAAGCATTTGGAATGTGGGTTTACCGACGTTTGCCCACGATAAGGGGGTGGAAAAAATTACTAAGAAGTTCGTACACGCATTAATAAATATGCAAATTAGAATACTTTGAAAATTATGAGATCCTACAATTAATGTTACAGGGAAAAATGATCTTCAAACGAAGCCAAGGAAAAGAAAAACATTCTTGTTGAAGAATGGTTTCGAAAATCGACTGTTCAGTTATCCCGAATAAATCATCATCATCAACATGGTAGGTACTAGGAGAAGAAATAAACAGATGCCATGAATCACTTCATGGAAGTGCATTATGTTGATATCAGACTTCCGCAAGAATCAATACAGGGTCTTCCGATATTTCGTATACATAGAGCTAGTGTAGATTTTTGGGATGATGTAAGAAAAATTCTTGTAAGTGGCGCTTCCTGCAATTTACCACAAAAATGAGAACGGGTTTTGAGTTCTCACCCCATAAAAAACCCCTGAGTACCCAATTTTGTGCAAATTAAGAAAATTATCCAAAAAAACTAATAAAAAATAATGACTTTGACGCTCTGTATTTCGGAAACTATCATCTTTTGGACTAAAATAATTTGGGTTAAATCGGCATATTTTAGTCCCAGAAATGTGCAGTAGCTCTATATACACGGAATATCGGGACACCCTGTATGGTTATTGTGGCTGTATTTTTACGGCAGCTTGGTTTGCGTTACACCCTGTAATCTGGGAACTGATTAATTTATTTTTATTTTGTCTACTATAGGTACCATTGACGGTACGTGGAATTGCTGTTCCTGCAAGATCATCAGGGTACTACCTTGCTGTATTATATCTACTTCCTTTTGATGGATATTGTAATTCAGCAAATAGGTCGATACAAGCGGAGGGGCGATAATGATAACAAAGAGAGCAATCCAAACACAAAAGTGCTTTTGCAACTTTTTCAGTGGGAAGTGTGATCACCGATCTATGATTTTCATTACATGAAAACAACGTTTTAACACAAACAACGAGCTGCAAGCCAAAATGGAAAATTGACTTAAAACACAAGCAACTGTCTTATTGTATGACGAGTACGACTTTTGTTCTAAGAGAAGTAGCTGGAAGATATGGCTGAATGTAAAAAATCAAATACTTAATTTTCACTGTACATTAAAACCAACCTCAATTGGGTGTTGAAAAATAGTGCATATTATTTTCTATTTTTGTTAGTGGTGGACCACTTCTTGATTAAATACGCGAAAGTCAGTCTTGAGAATATTCACATTATCCATAAATTGGTGCAAGTAGGTATCCTGATTTTAAAAATGAAATCGTCAAGTTCGCTAAAAAAGTTAAATTGAATTTTTATGGTTTTTGATTAATAAAATAATTTAAAAAATACTAATTTATTTATTTACTGACTAAAAAGTAAGTAAAAGAAAAGATTATTTCTGAAAAATGAAAGATAAAGGAGGTCCTCATCAAAAAAGTCTATGTTCTTGTAGTGAATAATTTTTTTTAAATATTCAATCTTTAGATTCATATAGTACTACAAAACCAGTTGTTTTAAAGTCTGTATCTCTTTATTCGCAAGTGTCATACATACAATTTTCTCTATTTCTTATTGGAGTCATTACTTAAATGTATAATAGTTATGCAACAAGTTTTATAAACAGCATTTTTGACACGAGATGTATGTAGGAACTAGCGGAGCGAGTGTCTAGAGATATTTACAAAACGATTGCATACTATACTTTTTCTACGACCGACACAAAAATAATAAAATTTGAAAATTACTTTACTGAAACTTAATAATAACATGATAACTTTGTGATGATAACAATATAAAATTCTGAGGCAACTATAGATACAGTGACATTAAAAACATTTTGACAATCAAAACTAACCCTAAAAATTAACGACAGCTGACATCTTTTCTACTTCCACCCTTAAAACACAAATTAACGTATATGTTGGCAAGATGCTAAGTGACATTTAAATACACATTGACAAGATGTGGCTGGTGCGTTTTAGATGGTTTTAGTCACGATGCAAAGTTGGCACTAGGATTTTAGTAACGGCATTAATCAATGGTAACGGGCTGAACTTGGCTTTAAATTGTTCATATCACTTATCAGATATTTGGGGTTATTAATTGTGAAAACGTTTGTAATGTAATGTCACGTTCAATCTATAGCTTCGTCAATATTTTGTATTGTTATCGTGTTTGTTAAGCTGAAATAAAGTAATTTTCAAATTTTAGTATTTTTCTGTTGGTTGTAGAAAAATATAGTATGCAAATCGTTTTATGAATATCTCTAGATACTTGCTCAGCTACGCTTCGTTCGTCCCCAAATAAATCTCGTATCTAATGTGCTGTTTATAAAACTTGTTGCATAATATAATATATAATTTTTGGAAAAAAAAATTGCAATCATTTTGGGATGAAATATTGTCAAAGTTTTTTTTTAAAATATTCGTTTCTTCCTGTATGTTATAACATAAAATGTTTAAAAATATATAAAGTTTTTGTAACAACATTTTAAGTACTGAAATATAAAGTATTTTGATGCATATAACATTAATTTGAGAACGGTCCCTACTTACCTTTGAAGATAAATGGTATTGTTCAATTAAAATCAAAAGCCTTTACAATAAAATTGCTTTCGAACATTTCGTATTACACGTGAACATTTTGTTATAAATAATTCAACGTGTTGGTATGGAATTGCTGGAAATTTTCGATCTCAAGTACGAGTGATGTGAGGAGAAAATTTCCTGCCATTTCATACCATTGAGTTGTATTCGACATCAAAATTCCACGAACAAAGTTTTGGTGGAAATTTTAACGCATGAAAATTTTTGTTAAATTCAATCGTGATTGGCCCATTATAAGAAAAATAAAATTAGTCGAGAAAATGTGAGTGGAATTTTCACTTATAATTGCACAAGTGGTTTGTATTTTGCCGAATAAATGGGTTGTTTAATGATTATTTCACTCATAGAATATTTAACCAATCACATAACATCATTCAACAATGAGAACAAAATTTCTAGTGAAAAAATTAGCTGCCACAAATTTTTCGGGGCTTGTTAACCAATAGAGAATCAGTGTTACACAACGTACTTCATTTTGAGCGGTAAAATAACAATTGCAGCAGTCACCCTAGTTTTACACAATAAACATCAAACATCAATTAATTTTTAAAGTGTTTGTTTTCGTAAAATAGTCAATAACCGGAAAATTTTTTAACAAATTTATTCTGGTTAAATTACATGCAAGAGTAGGTACGGTGTTTTAATTATTAAAAGAAATAATTAGTATTTATATGTGTGCAAGAAATTTAACCGAATAAATTTGATAACAATTTTTTGATGCCAAGACCGCAGGTGGAGTGCTTTTTGGCAACTTGCATGAATGCATTTTCAAACAAATCCATGGCGAACAAAATTTTATGAAATTTATTCAGATTAAATTTCATGCAAGAGTTATGTACGACTAGATTATTTCCAGAATAAACAAATGATGTTTAGTCCCGGATAAACTGAAAAATAAATCTCTGAAAAATCCGTTTATTTTGTATTAATCAAATTTTTGTTGCCTGAACGACTCTCTGTCATTGACGTTGTATTTTAATTGTCAAATTACAGTTGACAGATTGAGATATAATTTTCAAACTGACGCGATGTTTTCTGCATAGGTTATAAAAAAAAAAAACCCAAACACCACAAAAAAAAACAACAAAAAAAAAAAACATTTACTCAATTTATTTTTTTTTTTTTTTTAAATTTTTTAAATATAAAATTAATTTAATAAATTATTTTTTTAATTAATTTTTTTAAAAAAAATAAATAAAATATATAAATAAATATAAAAAAAAAAAAAAAAAAAAAAAAAAAAAAAAAAAAAAAACAAAAAAATTAAATATTTTTTTTATTTTTTTTTTTTTTTTTTTTTTTTTTTTTTTTTTTTTAAATTTTTTTTTTTTTTTTTTTATTTTTTTATTAAATTAAAAAAAAAAATAAAATAATTAATTTAAAAAATTTTTTAAAAAAAAATTTTTTAAAAAAAAAAATCTTTTTTAAATTTTTTTTTTTAAAAAAAAATAATTTTTTTAAAAAAAAAAAAAAATTTTTTTAAAAATTATTTTTTTTAAAAATTTTTTTTTTTTAAAAAAAAATTTTTTTTAAAAAAAATTTTTAAAACAAAAAATTTTTTAAAAAAATATAAAAAAAAAAAAAAAAAAAAAAAAAAAATATAAAAAAAAAAATAATAAAAAAAAAAAAAAAAAAAAAAAAAATAAAAATAATAAAAAAATTTTTAAAAAAAAAAAAAAAAAAAAAAAAAAAAAAAAAAAAAAAAAAAAAAAAAAAAAAAAAAAAAAAAAAAAAAATTTAAAATTTTTTTAATATTATTTAATTTTAAAAAATAAAAAAAATTTATAAATTTTTTTTTTTTTTTTTAATTTTTTTTTATATTTTTTTTTAAAAAATACAAAAATCAAAAAAACAAAAAAATTTAATATATTTTTTTATATTTTTTATATTTCTAAATTTATTTAATTTTTTTTTTTTTTTTTTTTTATTCCAAAACAAATAAATTTTATTTTTTTAAAAAAAAAAAAAAAATTTCAAACTTTTTTTTTTTTTTTTAGTTTTTTTTTATTTTGACTTTTCCGTTTTAAACTAGGCGACTGATATATGGATTCACCATTGTAACGTCATTTAACCGATCTTTTATCCACTTGCCATTCTGTTCCTTCCTATTTATCCGATAGCAAACTACGATTTTTGTATAAACAAATCCGAATACCTTTATAATCCTACCATTTCTAAAACAGCGCAAGGAGGAAGTCACCGGTTGACAGAAAAGAGATTGTTAGTACAAAACACTATCGACCCTAATAAATGTCCAATAATCTATTTCATTCAAAGCATGATACAAAAAAAAATCTATCATTATAATCTTGCAGATTTTTGAAAATATTGAAAGGAAAAAGAAAAAAACACATTTCGGTCGAACGTCTTTTCTTAACTCCAAATCCATCATGGACGAAAGAAAATTCAAATGGATTTTTTAAAAATGGTCTAGTAGGACGAAATAAAATTTTAAGGTGGACAAGACAGGCACCAAATCCCATAGGAATTGACACGAAAAGAGTAAAAGTGACAAATCAGTCATCAAATCACTGTGCCAAGGTTGGAGTTTCAGAAAATCAAATTATGAAGATTACCCAAACACTCAAATCAGGTTTCGATAAAGAGTTACCTTTAAGTAGATAGTTCACACCACAAGAAAATTGAACAAAAAATGCGAAATAATGATGAGAAGTGATGGAAGCAGCACGGGAAGTCGCATGGAAACTTCCTCATCAGCATCCTTAGACAAAGCATCCAAGAAAGTTTTATATCAAATTGTATTTTTCATAATTGTTCGTTTTCTTAAAATATAAAATTTAAAACCAAATTGTTTTAATTAGGTCGTATTATCAATAAATGCACTAGCGCAGTATTATTGCTGTAATTTGATCCTTATTGGCCAAAAATAAAATATTACAGTTTTTTTGATTAGCTTAAATTTTTCTAAGGAAATAGTAATTAAAATATTTGTAATTTTTCCACAGAACAGACTAGACTTACTAATGGTCTGCAAAATTATAAATAATTAATTGGTCAATGGTATAAGTATAAGTTTCGTTCAATAACATAATCAGTGTCGTCTAGATGCGGGTCTAAAATTCAACATCCTAATATCCAGTTCACCATAGAGATAGAAGATGAACAACAACTGAGTTTCTTAAACGTGCTGGTGAGAAAATAAGGAAACAAACTAGGCCACACAGTGTACAGAAAATCTACACACACACAGAGATCTTACAGAACCATCACCCAGGCCAAAAGACCTTCACGGAACGAGCTCGAAGAATTTGTAAACCAGCGAATCTTCTGCCGGAACTCGAACACCTGAAAACTGCCTTTGACTCGAAAGATTAATGCCGCTCAAAGGATCTAAAGCACCTGAATAGAAGAGTTGACTCTCTACCGCCCACGTATATCTTTCTTATCGACAGCCACAGACCGCATAAGAAGAATTCTAAAAAGACACGACATTAAAACTAATTTCAAACCAACCAAGAACATTCAGAACATTGACCAAACTGCTGCCTAGGACAAACCGAAAAGTCAGCGGTAGCAGAACATGCGCTTAGCAATAGTGATCACAAGATACTCTTCGAGAGCTCCAAGTTGCTATCAACGTTTAACGGTTATCAAAACACTTTAGTTGAAGCTATCGAGATCTACAAAAAACACCCTAACGGCACCTTACGAAGATCCACTTTTAACCGGCGCTTTCTTAGAATCAGTATAAATACAAGCCGCGAAATAAAAATCATATTAGTCTACATCCAACATCGGAAATAGACTGACCTCTAAGAAGCTGACCACTTATGTTAACAAAACGTTAGGAATAAATTCCAAGCAACGACGGCTTTTAGAGTCGAATCTAGACGACACTAGTTTATTTTACTATATCATTTGACACAAATTATCGAAAAAAAATGCAAAAACGCCATTCCGCATTTATTGTATTTCGTCCAAATGCGTTCACGATATTCTTTGTCACTTCGGCGAATAAAATTCGAAAACTATTGGAATTTACACGACGAATCAATTTGAAACTAATACTCTATGCATCAAATGTCCCTTGTAGCTCGAAATACAAATTACATTGACTATTTTTTTACGTTGTTTTATTGGATCTTAGTTTAAATAAATGCATAAAAAAGTTAGCATTGATTTGGTTGTTAAGGTAACGCAGCCATTTGTCTCAATATAAATTATAAAAATCCAGCACTATCGCCATTGTGAATTTCGCTTTTGAGATTTTCTCTAACATAAGGTAAGTGAATTGGAATGAATTCTAAGAAATTTTACAATTAGTCATCCTACAGAAACCAACATCAGCACGAGATTTGGTCAACGCTCGGCTGATTCAATACAAACAGCTGTCGAACAAACAAAACCAGTCGACACCAAAAAAAGCAGGAACACAATATGGAAACAGTTTTTAGAGTTTTGCTCTGAACGTAATTATCAGTGAACTGCATCAACCGAGGTGAAACAGATCGCATCAATGGATAGCGCAAAAAAATGGAGAAAACTACAAAGAATCTGTTAATTACAACAATTGTAAACATTCTTAATTGTTTAATAAAGATACTTACATACATGTTTAACATTTTGCGACATAGTTTAAATTATCATCACTTGTGTAATTACTGTTGACTAGAATATCACTCATCGAAATATGAACCAATGAAAATGCTTTATTTTTAGTTGTTATTTAGCGGATATTTTACTTATTAAATATACGTAATTGAATTTTTAGACGGCTTGTCACGAAAGTGACACATATCAAAGTAGCAACCTGAGATCGAAACTTCAAAATATCACTGACCAGTGTGGAAATAACTCATATCATTCACGGTGCATGATATGAATTCGGTCAATGGATGAAGTCCTATTCCGTCAGTTTTCTAGTTTTATAGTTTATACACAAATTCGGATTATTAGGATTTAAATAATTTTGAACAATTATTATTTGAATGAAATCTTTATTAATAGAACTAGAAAGTTACATTATTAAATGTGCAGTTATTGAAATGTATTACTTTTTATTTGAATTTTCAAACATTTTTGCCAAATTTGATGATTTGATAATTGTTGAAGAAGTTGTCATGATGGGTGATTCTGCTTCATTGTTATCAGTAATTGGATTAGTTTCTGACGAAGTTTCTGACGAATTTTTAACGGCCGAAGTGATTGTTTTAGCAACTTTCATATTGTGCCCAATAGACTCTACTATGTAAGCTTCCGCCACTGATGAAGAATCCCATCGACGGTGGCGTTTCAGATCTTCAATCGTAGCACCAGCATCCACAAAAATGGTGGAAGATGATCGCCTCATACAGTGGATCGTATAAGATGCGGGTTCCTCTAAACCAAGGTAGGTAGCAATAAATTTTGGGATGCTACCTATCTTGTTGATTCCAACTGGCTGTTTAGTGCATTTGGCTTGCTCGGCCGAACCGACATCAGTTAAATCGTCAATTTTTAATTGGACCAATTCGTTCCTTCGCATGGCTCCACTAATTCCGAACACCAAAATTACGTAAAATTGAAACTTCAATTGATGAAAGGTTTTTGTTTATAGGGATGTAGTTACTTACTTTCTGTAACAAATATTTGCCGTCTGGCGCTTCTTTTATGAATTTATTAACTTCTTCAGCAGTTAAAGTTCTCGATTTTTCGGTTTGTATCCTTGCGACATTCTTTTCAGAAAGGCTTTCAATTTAGGATGTTGACTAATATTAGTATTCTGGTAAACAATAAGCTTCTTATCATAGAAAATTGCGTCCATAATGTGCTTGGGGCAATTTTTTCGACAGCTCTCCAAAATACGCAAGCAGGAGGTTTTGCGAAATCGAAGAATTTACCCTGTTTTGCTTTCGCCACTCCATAAACTAGCGCTATAAACTTTCTCATAGCGTTGCCGAGATTTAGGGAGCAACACAACTTGAGGCTGGTTTCATTTGCTGCTTCCAAAATACTACCTTCATCATTATCTATATTTCCGAGTTTACAGATCACTATCAATATTTTATCGTTTACAGTTTAGAGGAGACAACACACTTTTTAGAAATTCAGAAATTCACAGCGAGAATAAGAAACAATTTAAAATAATAAACAACATGACCATAGCAACGGTTTAAGGTATCCAGATTATAGAGGAATTTGTCTCCGATGGAATTGGAAATTAATAATTAGTTTCAGTTATGTTGTTCAAACCATCTAGAAAATATTGTTCCTAACTCGTGCGAAAGTGCAAATATCGTGCTCGTGTCTAGATCTACTCGTGCTCCGGTTCGACACTCGGAAGGAAAATAACTAGTTCCTAACTCGTGCGAAAGTGTAAATATCGTGCTCGTGCTCCGCTTCGCTCCGTACTCGTTTCTCGCACAGTATTTGCTACTTGCGACACTCGGTAGGAAAATAACTAATACCAAATCGAATATACCAACCTCAGACTAATAAGTAACAACAACGAGCAACATTATATTTGCGTTATACTGTAAAATGAAGCCGGAATGCTAAAAAGAGAGCACTGAAGGACGACACTAAAATATCACGTGACGAGTGGAAATTTGTAAGTGGAAATGGTAGATACACAAGATGTGTCATGTATTTTATAGGTTAACAGTGACAGTTGACATGTATTTTTGGTTAACAGTGACAGGCCGGAGCATCAATTTAACTTTTTCATATTAGCTGAATTGAAATAGTTTTAATTTTTCCACGCGCTACGTGACAGTGATAGCTCCGTCCTTGCACCTCTTTTTCTACAAATTAAATAATATTAATACAATCAATAGGTACATCAAATACGATAATACACATGAAATTATATAGTATGTGTAGCATAATTTATAATATAACTATACTGTGATGTATGCGATCTATGATAAATTTATATCTCTTGAAGAAGGTTCATTAAGTTAGACATCAATTGTGTTTAGAATTACATTGCTTTTTTTGATTTGAATCCACGAAGACACGAAGAAGAATACTATAATTCGTAAGAAAATTAGTAATTCTATAGAAACGAACTATTCAGTTTTAAAAAAATCTCTTTGTGGGAGACATTAGAAAAAACTTTATCTAGGCAACAACCAACAGTTGAATGACTTTTTAAATTCAAAAAGCTACCAAGGTATGAAACAAATTTCGCGGAGATTGCACGTTATGGTATATCACACTTCACTCTAATTTTTATTAAATGGTGGTCTCATCAACAAACTGCTATGTGGTACATCCCTGCCCGTTTTATACGATTTGAAATAACTTAATGAAAGTAATGACCAGTAGCAGATCCAAGAATGATCTTTGGGAAACCCTGTTCTTTATACGGGTTTGATTGGAAGGTTCTTAACGAGATCATTTGTTTTCTTTTAAATAGCAATAAGTCTAAGGCTAAGCCCTTTACTCAATAGGAAAATAGTTAATTTAATCGAAAATAATTATATGTAGTAATATGTTAAGTGATCGTAATGTTATGTACTGATAATTTTGAGTAAATGTTCCACTGGTGCCTGATCCAACAATAATTCCCTCCGATCACGTAACAGATGTTATGTTAGAGAATTTTCCGAATGTAGATTTCAAACGAATCAAGTGGGAACCCTACCAAAAATATGTAGTTTTGTCAAAAAATAAACAAAAAACTACTTATTAAATTATTGAACTTTAAATTTGTTGCACCGATAATTTAAGCGAAAAGTTAAATTATAGATAATTTAGCGTCTCGCTCAAATTATAGCGTAATTCGTCTGTGATTCGTTGCTATTCAAAAATAGAAATTTGTCATTGGGAAATTCTTATAATATCCCGAATGCAAGCCAAATTGTCGATAATTTTGTCAAGTGCACAATTAGACATTCCGCATGGAAGAAATTTGAGTGTTTCTGCAGAGGACAAAAGTATGGCTTAAATGGAGACACGATTGCTGAAAAACTGGTTATGATAGTGAAAGATTTTGCATTTAATTTGAGAAAACGAGATGCCAGAGATTATAAAGAAGAAGTAGTGAAAACTTTGTGGAACCCAGTGGTAAAACTTTTTCAGAAAAAATGTTAAGTACACAAGATAGCTATCGATCCATTTCAAGACGTCCTGTTCTCAAGTGTCTGATAAGCCCCAATGCTAAACGGAAAAAACTTGTAAAAAAAGAAAATGTAGTTCAACTAGTTTCAGTGTTGAAGAATATGACAAAACTGTCGACCTTTGGAATGAAGATACTCCAGACGGTCAACGCAACAAATTTTATCATATAGCTTGCCTGGCGTGGAGGTGATGCAACCAACTGTCTAGTTATATTTTTTAAGAAAGAACTTAACCGGACGTCTTATTTATGACCTCATTTTTGGAAAAAACTACACAAGGTGGAGCTAGACATTTAAACCAGTAGAAATCCTTAACGGTAAATCTAAAAAATCCTGTTCGTTGTCCTGTAAGGTATGTGGGATTTTATTCATTTAAATAATTTTCTTATTAAAAAGTTTATTTATTACAGGTTGTTTGGTGAACTGGTAGAAACGAGAGGTAAAAATATTACTACCAACCGGCTTTTTCTAACCGTAAATCCTTTATAAATTCTCCTGTCCGAAGAAACGAAATTTCCAAATAGACTCAGTCAGCAGCGCAACATATAAGATTGGATCTAACGAAAAAATTTTACAAAAAAGAATATTCCAAACATGGTTGCTGATTAGTATTTTCAAAAACCACAATTAAAGGAATTTTTGGTTGAGTTACTTTTTC
Source organism: Abscondita cerata (assembly GCA_030710515.1). Lineage (NCBI taxonomy): Eukaryota > Metazoa > Arthropoda > Insecta > Coleoptera > Lampyridae > Abscondita > Abscondita cerata. The sequence continues at coordinate 10,425 of JALBCR010001803.1, read as the reverse complement.
AAAATAGAGGGTTTTATAGCAATTGAGAAAAAGATATTGACTCACATAGTTTAATTCAATCACTTTTGTAATACAGGCAAAAGACGAAACGTCGGATATTAAAATATAATTTATTCTTACTTCGACTGCCTTCATGCGTTCAAATTTATGATTAACATCAGTAATAATGTTAATTATATTTGTTTAAAAACTTTTACAATGGATGCTTACTTCTCTACATAAGTAATTTTATAATCTTGATGAAGTGGAAAAGTGGTTGACGAAATATCGATTAATAAAAAAATACTTAAATAACTAAAGTTTTGGTCTTCATTTCCAATAACAAAGAAATTTTTACAATATCTTTTAAAATAAAAGAAAAATTTGCAAATCAGTTATTCCGCGCCTCGGAAATTAATGAAGCAGGTAGACGAAAAATCTCACACATACGTTTGACTGTTCTTATAAACATCTAAAATAAACTGTTTAACGCCGGTATTAACATTTACTACCAATAGTAGGTATTTATCAATAAAGTACATAAATAGTAATTCGGGATTCGGACACGACCTACGTATCCATAACGACGATTGAATGACCACAAACGTTCATTCAAAATGTAAACCTTAAACTCAGAATGCGTTTGCTTAAAGAAAAGAATGTACATGAAAAGAAAAATTATACAAAACAAAAATTATTGCATTAAATCGGAGGAGAACAAGAAACAGATCAAAGTCAAAACTCCAACAACAAAAAAACTTCTAACAGTCGATCCGACAGAACTCAACAATAACACTCAACTTAAAGACGAAAACCACAACCACAATTACTGCACCACAAAAAATAAATACAAGAAAGGTAAGTAATGCGAAAAATATAATTGCACAATATTTTTAATAAAATTTTAGCACCATTGCCTATGAAGTTTCGCGCCTTTCCCGAATCTTTTTGGCAACAACCAAATAAAACATCCCTTATATCGCCCGGAAATGTTTATTTTTCAGACGAGGGTACTTTGCACAAGGATAGCGATACAACGGGTACTTAGTCGATATAACCGATGCAATAAATATTTAATTAAGCACTTGTACGCGTATTTCATTAATTATTGATTTGTTCTAAAAGTGTTTTCTTTAATTATTTTCTTGAACACATTAATTTTGATATTATGAAATGCACATAACCAAAATTCGTCTCTTATTTTTAAACTAAGCTTGATCAATGTTAGGTTACCGTAGCAATCAACAACCACTGAAAAGGTTTTATTGACCAAATATACATATAAACAATAGCTGAATATTCTCGTAAGAATTCCTCGAGGTGGAGAGATGAAATTAAAAACCACCACTTTAGTTGGGCCAGTTAAAACCAGGGTAGTGGTTTTTAATTTCATCCCTCCACCTGGTGGAATCCTTACGAGGATATTTAGCTATAATTAGAATTTAACCCAATTATAAACATTTAAATTTTTTAAAGTTGCGAAGACCACTGATGTTGAAGAAATTGCATTGAAAGGCAAGCAAGAAATAGTTTCGCAACCAAACATTGACTTACTCTTCAGCCTGTTTCGGCATGTGGACGAAGAAGAGAAAAAAAATTTGGACAGTACAAACGCCTCAAAAAATCGACGTGGCAGGTACGAAGCACTTTGTTCCCTAATGATTTGTAAAAATCGCATTTTAGGCCGAAAAAGTTAAAGGTTTGTGTCAAAGACGATGATCCGTATTTAACTAGCAGCGCAGCTGACACTTTTCTTCCGTTATGTTCGGAAGATGCTATTAGTTGGGATTCTCGTAATAAGTGTAGAAAAAATCAGCAGGTGGTACGTAGTTCCTGTTATTAATTAGATTAACATTTACGTGATTTCAGATGTCTGTAGCAACGGCTGCTAAAGCTTCAGCCATAAACTTGTTATCCACAAGCAATACTAGTAACCAAAATTTTTCAAAAATCTTATCAGATTTGGTAGTAAAATTATAATTAAATGCACTTAGCAATAAGTTACACTTAGTTGTGGAATTCTTCAAAATGACGAAATTGTTCGAACCTAATTTTTTTAAAACTGAGTAAATACTTTCAAATAAAATGTTTTTGAAAGTGATAAGTTGCTAGATTTTTTTTGTTCAAGATATGATTTTCAGGTAAAGCTTTTGAAATTAAAATAGAGATTGTACAGTTATGTTTAATTTTTTATAGGTATGTGTATAGTAGTGTTAGTAGCGTATTCGAACAATTTCTATCGAAGAATTGTGGTTCGAACAGTTTCCTGCGAACCAGTCATAGTTTTGTTCATTACCTACCTCACTTTTATAATGTTGCACACATATAATAATTAATTGTTATTTTGTAATTATTATGATTAAGTCCCTTATCAAATGCCGTCCAAAGGTTTGTAGATGTTAAGATGTTAATATAATTAAGTGTTAAAATTGAATATTATAATACAATGTATAAAAATGTGTAGTATATAGTCTTTGTAAATGACTCTTTAATTATTGCATCTTTTAAACATTTTTTTCTGCTTCTGTCTATGAAAGTAAGCTTTTCTAGAGGTTGTCGTAGTGTGAAAGTTCCATTTTTATATCTAGTAGAGTGAAGTAACTTTCACTTTTAAATAGTTGATGAAACTCTGCATTACCAACTTTAATTCTTTTATTATTCCTTGGTATCATTATTTTATTCTCATTTCGTAGAACAAATAGTAATTACAATTTGAGATGAATTCCGTTTTTTCATTTAAAAGATTGATCACTCGCTATCGCTCGTGAACAAATTTCTCTCTCACAAAAAATCGGAACTTTTATCTCTTATAGTAAATTATACTACAGTAAAAGTCATCAATCTACAACGTCTACAACCACGTACACTGTTCACGACTGCTTTCCTATTGGGGATCAGTATTTGCCGGACATCGCAAACAGACTGCTTTACACCACACAAAATATTTCTGTTGCCGTTTATTCTTCGGGTAAATACTACTATTCACGTGAACACTGTGTTCAAAAGCTATTTTATTTCCTTTTACTATATTAAAATTATATACTTACATTAAAAAATAATACTATTTGAATATTTTTTATGTAAAAACTTGTTTTTCTATTTCGATGCTGCAAGGACTACTTTGTGACACGCTATTGATCCAATTATCGCACTAGAACATTTTGTAAATCGCCAGTCGTCAGTTGTTTTTTAAACTCTAATTCCAACAAATGAAACTATGAGTTCAATTTGTTTATGCTTATTTATAAACAAATGTAAAGTAAATACCCACGAAGTAAAAAAATAGTATGAAAAACATATGTACTTTTTGACCTCGTTTTTGACGCAATTAGACAGTTCCAGATCTCCTTTCAGTCGATCTGCAAACTTATTTGTCTTCATACGGCAATAAAGATTTTTTTTTGTTTTTCAATATATATAGTATCCAATATATAATTCCATGAAAGATTATTGTTGTCCAACCTCAAAAAACATACAAAGCCAAAATATAAAAACTACACCAATACTATTCGCTATATCTGCCCTTTTTGAACACCAATTGTGCTTATATCCGCACTTGCAATGTGATTTTAGTAAATTCTTTTGGTCGGTAATTCTAGTATTGTCTTAGCCCGATGAAATAATTTAGTTTGTCCTACAACATAATGTGTGGTGGTTATTTCCGCTCACCCGAACCTATTTCATAAACGTGAAACATTTATAGATTGCAATATGCAACAACACTCATCCTTGCAAAGCTTTATTCCAACTTAATAATGTCCTCGTCGGTCGTCTTCTCACAAACAGACAGAATGTTGATGAACACCAAACAATCTTCGTCTAACCAATTCGGTAACCCACAAACTGATTACCACCTACGATAAGACACAACAACTTCTCGCTTTAAATTCATCTATTACAACAGCTTCATATGACAGACGCTACAAGGATTTATAGAAGCATCTATTCCACGGAATTTCACTAACTTCGGAAAATGCAAACGCAAACTGATATAGCCGTTCACGATCTCAATCACGCAACAGGAACAACGCGTTTCCACGTCTCAGTTTCGTAGTTCGTTTCCCGCCAGAGTGCAACATCGTTCACATCCTTGTTTAAAGAGCGCGTTTTTCTACAAACAAAATAACTTAAAATCCAAATAAAAGACTTAGTGTTTGTTGTTTTGCAGCATTCTTAATTCTTAATTGTATGTTGGTTAAATATGTAGTATTCGTTCTTCTCCTAAACGCTCCATTTCAATGTTACATATGACGTCCAAATTATGAATGAGAAGCAGCTACAATAGCAACCGCGGCTTGGTTGCCGACAACCCGTAGTTCCGACAAGTTTCGGATCGGAAATCCAAGGGCTGCGTTGAGAAAGCCTGTAAAGAAGGTGGGCAGACTACGCCTCGAATCGAATTCCAATCTTAAGGGGTTGCTGTTCTTGGAAATAGCTTCAGCCTAGAGTTCGTCAACACATAAGGACCACACGGCGTAGCTCAAGATGCTCTAAGAGACGAGAATTTTTCATACCTACCCGTATCTCAACTACTAAGTCCGCTGCGAGACTTAGACGCCACGGCCCTCTCCGGGCTAGGTCATCGTCGGACTGACCCATATGCGTTTTCTATGATCACTTTTCGCGTTATTCACCTGAGGTCGTGTAGAGAGCAAGGGTCGTTATTTAACCTATCTGCTGCTTTGGACACAGACAGGTGGCATCAGCAAGGATTCCCGTGGAGGCAAAGATTCACTAAATGGTCTGTTGATTCAAATGTTGGCAACTAAGGTTACTATTTCAATTAATGCGAAGAAACGCGTACAAATACCTATTAGACACGAAATTTCTAACTTTCCAATTTATCACGGATCAATGTTCAGTCAACGTTTTGGTTGATGCTAGACAAAAATTTTAGTGTTAAAAAGTCCAGAATAGAAAAATTAAACTAATGATCTTAAATATCATACACCAAACATACAGAATCAATTGCAGCTGTCTTGAAAATTGGAAAAATTGCATGAAAATCGAAAACGCGAAAAGGGGTTAAGATTTTTCTTTCTTTTACAATTTTTTTTGTATTAGATGCATTATGACAAAAATAATTTCAACTTATTTATATAATAACTAATAAGAATAATAATAATAATAATAAAACAAAATTATAATAATATTAGTCATAATTACATTATATTATAATTATATTGTGAAAAAACTATGTGCATTTTTAACATTACATATGAAATGCCTGTCTAACAAAATAAACTAGTAGCCAGATATAATTACAAAATCCCAAACAGCAACTACATACACGTGTTTCGTCTTTTTGAGGCTCATCAACTATTCAGAGTTTCTGTATAATAACCCAAGTTTGATTAGATTTTTGGGTGAAATCGATGAAGCAATAATGTACTTGACCTTGAAGTTTCCTAATGTACAGTTGTGGTGCGTGAAGCAAACATTCGTCAGTCTTAAAACATTTTAAAAATTCATCTCGCTTCTTATAACGTAATTTGTATGCGTGTAGAATTCGATGCACGGATTTAGTATAGGTATCTACTAATGCTTAATGTAATATCTTTATGTATGAGGCCATGTAAAAATTTAATCGAAAATAGAAAACAAACTCAAGGGACAATGTAATCGGGTAATCGTATGTATAATAAATATATCTAATAATCTAAGAAATATGAATGTATTCAAGAACATAGAATCCAATGAATTTCAATGTTAAATGTACATAATAATGAATTTATAGGTACATTTAATAATTCCATTTAGATTTCAAAAAAGATTATTTTTCTATTCCAAAATATAAATTGTCTTCCTATATATCATGATCTGAAAGCTTTAAAACTTTTCCCAAATTTATAGTTCTGTGAGCAATTATGCGTTATCTCCTCTTAAAGTTAGCTGGTTTAATCTGGAAACAAATACAAATTGCAAAAAAATCGTTTTAATGAAAGTTCCATTTAATGTACATTGTACTTTTACACTCGATTTTATTTCTTTACAAGCACCCACAATGCGTGTGGATGTGTATACAGGTCCTGTGTAGTAATAAAGTTTTTCTTTACCGTTCTACGTATCGAATAGTCTTTATTTAAATATGTTTACAAAGCGTAAAAATTTCACCGTCTGTTCTGCCTCAACAAAAAAAAATGTTAGACATTAATGTAGGTAAATACTCGTACATCCTAATATAATCCGAAGAACAATGTATGAATTTTCATAAATGACGAGAATTCTTAAAAATAAATGTGAATGCTAATGTAGTACAAAGAAGTCCTATAATCCGCTTAACGGCTTAACAATATCTGTATTGTAGTGGTAAAGTAAAAGATAAGTGGAGTCTAAGGTAAAAAAAGGCTTGGAATTCTAAGAAACATTTCAAGTACTTGGGTAAAATTTTATACCAAAATCATAAATATCATACTTTTAAGGTAACAAATGGTCTATAACGTAACCACGAATATGTTACGTTACGCGGTCACAACCCGAACCCCCATTTGTCGGCTTTTAGCCGTCGCATCAAAGGGATGTTACGTTACACGCGGCAACCGAGTACTGGGTTATTCACTATAAATTACCCACCCCTTATTATCGTTAGTTTTTAAGAGATCTTTTGTTTTCTGATTTCACGTTGTTTTATCTTAAGCCGTTATTGAGTTATTAATCGTAGAATAACACAATTACTTAATTACGGAATTGTTAACATTCTCAAAGTAAGCCATGTAAATGAAAAATGTTGTGTTTGATAATTAATATTTCATTAATTAAATCGCAAAGTGGTTTATAATTGAAGCAGAAAAACTTTGTATACTACAAGCAATAACGATAATAAGGGGTGGGTAATTTATAGTGAATCACCCTGTACATAGGTCTCAAGATAAAAGGATGTTGTATCATAACCGCATTCAAAATTCTTTTGCGACATACTGTGTCGTCTTGTAACATGTTCGTGGTTAGGTTACTTTGACACAAATGGATACGCATCTTTAGAGGTGGTGAAGAAGAGTCCTGGGACATTAGACCCCCCTGACTCTCTCCTCACTGTCAGGCCATTGACCAATCACCCTAAAAATTTTGAAATCAACCAATCAATTTTATTATTCTGAATGTTTAAAAGACAAAGTTAAGTTAAATATTTCACTATAACCAATAACCATATCTGTAACCCTGAAGTTGCTTTCCTTCAGATGAGTAAACAAATTTTTACTCCACATCTATAAAATAGTATGGGGAGTTGTGCGACGTTTTCCAAACAGAAAATTTTAAGACTCTTTTTTTCACCTTTTCTGGAGTATTAGAGTACGTTATAATGAGCAAAAAAATTTTTTGCCTGGTGACCGGACGCCGGTCGTCTGTGAGTATGTAAACACGATGTCAAGAAAACCATTTTTATGATACTTGGCATACATGTCTTATTTGTAATAGCATAGATCTGATTAGCCTTTGGGCATAATTAATCGAATCAAAAGGGCTGTTAACGTGCATAATTTTTCAATTCTTGGCATATTTACAAAAATATTAATTTTACAATTTTCTTTAAATAAAATATTCAAAATATCTCCAAAATTATCAATCATACAAAAACTTATGAAAGGAAAGTTGTTGCATATTTTATTATCTATAACTTTTATTTGAATAATTTTTCTCAAAAACCCATTTTCTGTTTCTTCTTTTTCGAGCAAAATTTTAATTTAGAATTCCAGTTGTTAAGACGATCAAGCGGTGGTTTGAAACAACCAGGAATATTTGTTATATCGGTTTTTCTCCTGTTTCTATCAAAGTTTTGTGAAGTTGCAATGGGACACTATTAGACATTTATTTTATTTTTAGAGCAAAATGCTTTATGTCGCTACACAATTTCGATAGTCGTTTACACGTTTGTTACTATTGAAACGATGTGGAGTTCTGCGCAAAACGCGCGATCTGTTGATATTATACAACGTGTAAGTGAAATAAGTACCTTAATGTTTACAGGTAATAGATCTCATCAATACCAACAACTATTCCTAATAAATTTTTTTTAAGGTTTTAGTTTTTCAGTTCAAATTATTTTAAAATCTTACACAATATCCTTACACGCTGCTGGAAGTAGTTACCTAGACAAAATATTATCTTGTGCAACAGTCACCATTGGTTGCGACTATTATTGTCAATTTTAAACAAGCCATGAAAAGAGAGGAACCGTTTCTAGCATGTTCAATAAAATGTTTTTATTATTTCATTATAGTTTTTTTGGTTGGAGTAATTCATAAAAGGCTAATCAATTTGTAAGAGAAAAATGATTTTAAAAAATTCCATTTCGAAAAAATGGTACATAGAAAAAGTCTTTAACTACTACTGGTTATAACTAATGTATGTACTTATTTAGCTTACACCTTCTATATACCTGACTAACACTATCTAAAAATAAATCCACATACTCTAAGCAAGATGTTCTCTAATTAATTTGCCCAAATTTTTGAGCTATGATACTCTTCTTCTTTCGACACTACGTTTGCCTTTTATTTTTCCTTTGATGATCAATCTGATTAAGATGTAACGTTCTCCTCTCATGGCCAAAATGTTGTAGCTTTCGTTTTTTTATAGTTGTTATTATCTCTTCTGTCTTTCCCATTCTGTCCAGTACTTCTGGGTTTGGTACGTGCTCTATCCAACGATATTCTCAACATTCTTCGATAACACCATCTTTTAAACTCTTCTAACTTTTTTATTTCCATTTGTTTTAACGTCCAGACTTCAGCTCCGTATAGCAACGTAGAGAAAACTAGCATTTTAAGAATCGAACTCTTACTTGTAGTTTGAGATTTTGACTACAGAGTACTTTTTCCAGCTTTGTGAAAAATTTCTTGCAATTTCTATACGTACTCTTATTTCTTTATTATATTCAGCTTTTTGAGTGAACCATGTTCCAAGATATTGATATTCCGCGACTTTCTCTATATGATTTCCTGAATTTTGTCTTCTTTAAATTCATTTTACACCATAGATATGGCTATATAAAACCTAATTACCAAGAACGGATGATGACAGAGAATAAGTATCAACTCATACAGCCAAGTGACATCAAAAGCTTCACGGATGGTGTGGATCCCTAAAAAATCTGACAGACAACAATAGAGTTGAGCTTGTATAATAGACACTGCGGCATGAGAGAATACCAGGAAACGAGGAAATCAATGAGTAAGCCAAACTAATTTTAAATTGTCATGAAAAGTGAAAAACTTTGATATTAAAATTTTGAAACCATTGCATAGCTTATGCATGATATTCAGAATTAGCGCAAAATACAAAAATGGTGTTCAAAGTGTCACAAAATAAATTAAATACAATTTTCATCAAATTAGCTTCTTTATTTTTCAAAGTTAATTACTAACGATCATAATGTATCTTTTGAATTTTGCATTATACAGGGTGATTCACTTAGCGCGTCGGTTAGAATGTTATTAGGCGCTTTTCATTTGCAAAATTAACATGCTTACTTATTCTTAGTTTCTTGATTGGTTGAAATTCAAAACAACAAATCACAAATTTTTAATTTCCTAAGGTGAGGTGAGATTAATGCAAATGGAAAGTAGCTATAGACTTACTGAAATTTCATCAATATAAAATTTGATATTTGGCCTTAATTGACTTTTCCAACACTTTCGGACCCGGGAAATTAACGCCATCTTTGTTTCTTTTTTAATGGAATGGCCCTATTTTTACACAATTACTTAATTGTACATTAAATTTTATGATCAGCACCATCATATTATAAAAACATGTGTTAGAGTTTTTGTCATATGAAACATTTAATGCAAAATATTAGGTTTGTAGGGACCCCCTACGGCATTAACTCTTCTTGAACCATTGAAGATAATTAAATAATTTTTTGTGTTTTCATTTTTAGACGTTCAGCCGATATTTTAAATCATTGCTGACACTTCTGTCTTATCTCATTTGCCTACTGCGTTTTTTAATCAAAATGTGTCAAATACCTAATTTTTTTCAAATGGTCCCTACTATTTCTGATTACAGAAATGGATGTAGAATTAAATTTTAGGACTAGTGTAATTAATATTATGCATTTATATCTTCAGTTGTTTTTATTATTTATTACTATTAGCGCTTCTTGATAAAATTATGCTTTTAATATTTTTTTGAATAATCGCATTACAATGTAAGAAATATGGCTTCAACGCTCCAACGGCCGGAGTTATTGTTAAAACAAAAACGTCTTCCGGGAATGAACCGTGTCGAAATGATAACCGTAGTTGCCAAAGTTCAAACAAAAGTTCAAAGTAAACTATTAAATGTCATGTTATCTTCTTATCAATCAAGCCAGATCTTAGACTGAAAGAAAGCTGGGTAGTTAGGGAAATACCTGTGTAATTACAGAAGTACCTCTGTTGTATATAGATAAACAACGTAACGGGTCGTTAACTTCGACGTTGATTGCTTCGAAATAGAAGATAG